>JASDQU010102770.1:53458-109849 GCA_032191745.1 Picea mariana
CTATTGTATTGATCTTACATTGCTCATAATAAAAAGGTCAGATCTTTGCTTGTGCTTCTACATCTTGAATATATTGTGATCTCCATGTGTTGATGAATCTTGTATGCACTTAATAACTCAATAAATTAGTAGTAGTTAGTGATTCCAAGAAAGAATTTGGCTTGGAATCATTACATCCTCCTTGGGTAATTCTCCCTTTTTATTGGTATATGGTCAAGAATTTATCCTACTTACTCACATGTTCTTTCCCTCCCTTCAATTTTCTAAATCCGTCCAGGAAGAAAATTGTCCAATTATGCAACATCAAATAGACATCCTCCTCAAATTGGAAGAGAAAAATAAAGAAGCTAAAATATAACTAGCTCATCACCAAGAGTTAGTAAAATGTTCGTTTGACAAGAAATCTCTCAATGTCAAAGAATTTCAGGTAGGATACCTAGTCCTAAGATGGGATAAGGCCAACGAAGCTAAAGGTAAACATTCTAAATTTGAACAATTATAGATTGGCCCATTTATGAATCATGAAGTGATTGGGCCGGGAACCTTCAAATTGAAAACTATGAAGGGGGAATTCATGAAATACTTGTCAATGGCCAAGCCCTCAAACAATACTTCTCCTAATCACCTAGAGTGATTTAGATTTGTACATGTAGAATTTATTTTAATTTTTTTCTTTGAATGTTCTGTTATTTGCATTCTATATAGTCACATTTTCATTTAATTTTTATCCTATTTGAATAAGTATTCACCCATCCAATTGCTTAATCTAAATTTAAACTTTGATTCTAAATCACCTGTTATAAATGACACAATATTGATAACAAGGAACGAGGAATTCACCCTATGGAATATTGTTCTCATTAAAAGTTTAAACTAGAGAATATAGTCTACATAACTCAAGATAGAGGGGGACTCTAGGGGAAAGAAGTGAGAATTGGGAGAAACACTATTGCAAGTCTTGTCATAATTCCCAGGTTAATCCTTGGGCGAGAAAATCACAAAATCAAATGTTGATCACAATCTCGTCATGATCATGGTGTTACTCACATATAAGATTTAAATTCTTACATGAAGGCACGGTATGAATCTGCAGGTAGCTTTCATGGTATTATCAGTGACCCCCTCCCACTTAATATTAAAATTATACTCATCCATGTCTTCAAGAAGAAACCCACCAGGATCACAGGTTTTTGACTGGGCCACCATATGAAAGAAACTCTCGTATCACCTCGCTTCCTTAACACCCAATTTGCAATTGCAAAGCTTAATATCTAAATATAAAAGGGTGATATCAATGAAAAATCTAAAGGACGTATAAATAACTATAAAATTGTGTGGGAAGTATAAGTAAACCCTTCAAGGATATAGATGCTTGATGGTAGTGTGGCTATGCTTATATGGTACCAAGGAAACTTCGTCGGGGCTATGGACTCTCATTGGAAGTGAAGAAATGCTAAGAAAAGAGAGACGAGGAACAAACTTAGCCCAATGTTAAATCAATAAAAATTATATGTGGTGTTATGCTCTGTCAACAATTGAGTGAGGGTAGAATAAATTGATTTATCTCATATTTCTACTCACAGATAATTCCTAAAAATGGACCTAAAATTTCTTACCATAAATACCTTTCTTTCAAAAACAAACTCAATGATGTGGAACTCATGATATAGGTGGAAGAGAACGGCTATGCATGGCTATTATTATTAGTTCAAGAAATAATGTTTAAATTTGTAAAAGAACAAAGATAATTGGTTCTTCCTAGTGAATAAACAATTTTTGTACCTATTATCACTCTGTAAATTGCTCTGGTTGAGGAATCAAATCACAAAGGTAACCACAAACCACTTGGAAACTTTAAGCTATCCCTTCCAGTTTCAGAGAGGGATCTTTCTTTCAAATTAGTCACTAAAAGAAATGATTTGGATTTATGCTCAAAGGCTAGATCTATAATTTTGAAATGAATTTAATGAGTTGGTGGAAGAGCATATTGAAGATCCATTGGGCAATGGATTCGTAGGATCAAATACTAACAAAGGACTGGGTTAATTGGGAAATGTTTTATCAGAGGCAAGGTAGAAAACCCTCCTTTATACCAATTAAATGTCGTTGTAGAGGAAAATTCAAAGAGGAAACATTAATCCCTTAGGGAATCTATCAGGGATGAATCCTAAGGAAATTATAGCAGAAACAAAGAAGGAAAATACATGCCTAAAGAATCATATTTAGATGATTTCATACACATGTATTTCACTTTAACATATATAAGAAAACATAAAACAAAAATTTATTAAGACAATGTAAAAATATGCACAGTAGGAGCACTAGGATAAAGTAGCAATAATCACATGAATCTCTGATGACAAGTTCCAGGTACTTTTGGTTCAACAATTTACATTAGTCTCAGAAAATAGTTTACAATGCACACAATAACTTCTCCTCACACACTCCACACCTTTAAGTTGATGTATCTCCATAAAATATAGACAAAACGTCTCCTCCTATCCTCCTAAATTCAAATTCAACAACTTGTCTAAGTTAAGCTACTATTACACATATTTTGGCATCAAAATCTAAGCAAACTACTAAAAGCAAGGAGTCAAACTTGACTCATTTATTACATCATAACCACTTGACAAAAAAGGTGTTTGGATCCCTGATATGGTGATATTTGACCTTGGTGCTCGTTGAATATGACTTGGTGCCTTTTTTGACCTGTCCATTTTGATCTAGACACATTCTCCATGCTCTATCACAATTGCGCAGTAAGGTTGTTGTGCAATAGTAACCTACAACAGAAGCGCGACGTAGTTGCGCATCAACTGATATTCATGAAATTTTCTTTCTTTTCTTGATCTGTATTAATTGATGTAGATGGTTATCAATAATAAAAAACTCAAAATCATGGCAAGGTGCCCAAGAACCCTTTCTTTCATTCAGAAAGCATGTTTGCTTCTCACATCTTAAATCTTTGACATATGTAAACTGCCATGAAGATCTCACTTTTAATTCTTGATTGATAAATTATTTAAGTTGATGTAGTAAATTCTTATCTCATTATCACATTGAGATATCCCATTCCATACTTTGACAAGAACCTCATATTTCTGCTCAAAATAGACTGATATAATTGTGCAGTGTGCTTACTGCACAACTGTGAATTTTTCCTTCACAAATAAAAAATGAGATTTTCAATGCGTAATAGGGTAACAAAATGATCATGTATAATGATCCATAAAAAAAATAACATTGTGCATAAGAATTCCATCCAAATATGAAACGACAGCTCGAGATTGTGGAAGCAAGGTTGTTTGAAAGTGCGCAGTAATGTGAGAAATTTTCAACTTGTTGTATCAAGTTAACACTTCAAATTTGATACTCTGGATCCTGTGTGCAACAAATGAAAACATCAACCTCTGCGTAGTGTGCATAAAATGAGAGAACAACCTTTGCGCAGTGCACAACAAATGAAAGAAGCGTCCTCTGTGCAACAATGAACAACAACGTCCTCTGTGCAACAAGCATGGATTGAAGATTATGAATTTGCAAATGAAGAGAGTGATATATGGGGGTTTCTTTGCCTGGAGGATGAACAAATTGAATGATAAAGCCAAAATAAACCATCAATTGTACCCATCATACCTCATCGTACCTTAATACTCAATTTCACAGCATTAGGAGGTTGTGCAACAACTTGTGCAACGCTATAATTTGCTTGATGATGCCATGTGCCTCTAACGGATTTGAGCTTATGAAATATTTAGGGCCATGAAAATATTTATTATAAATGAATTGAATTGACCTCATGATATTTCAATTGACTCTTTAGTGATATGAAGTCCCATACATTTGGCACCAAGACCATAAGTTGCATGACTCGACTTTATTTTATGACCTTACTCAAACACATTTATCAATTACAAACCCATTGAATCATAACCTAAGAGAAGTCATGCCATGGTCTTTATGAGACCAAAGCATGATTTTACCCTATCATAAATTTTTCACTGAGATCCTAACAACCTATTTATAGGACACTAACATAGGCTCCAATGGGGATGAAATCCTCCCTGTGAGGTGGCAAAAAACAAGTAGACTAGTAGCCTAATCAATTGGGCTGATCCCAAATTGTTGATATCTACAACCTACACTTTCTCCTTACCATACCTTCATCTGAAAACAATCCAATCTGAAAATTGAACTGCACACTGTTGAAAACTAGAACTGAAACACAAATTGTATCATACTGCAAACTGTTGAAATCAAACTAAAAAAATGCTCAAACTATGAGCTTATTTATAATTACTTCTACTCTACTCGAAGAGATAATTTATTTATTATGTGTAAGAAGAATTCCAAAGTATCCATTCAAGCAATATCTTGACTAAGTGAAGGTCTGGAATGTGCTTTGGAAAAAAAAAATTGAAAAAAAAATGGCAACTCATTTGAACATTTGCAAGAAAATTCAAATTTGACAAAATTTGGAAATTTGGGGATTCTTACTAACTCCACAAAGACTACAAAAGGATCTTCAAATAAGTGCAAACTAATTTCATACTCATCCAATAGATTACAACTTTGCTCCAGGTGATTTATGTGTCATAAATTTACCCCTTCACCTTCATCTTTTCTTTCATGCGATTTACTCAACAAGTTTTCATAGGAAGTCTGGAAATCTGCATTAGACTACTGAAATAAAACCTTTACTAGCTTGAAAGACATGACTGATTGATCATCAACTTCATTTTCAAACTCATGGTTTTTCAATGGCTATAAATTTTGGTTGTTAAAATTATCCATATAACCAGCTACTGGGTCATGAAAAACAAGAGGACGTTGTTGTAATTCCTTGTCCATTTTCCCCATTGAGTCTAGATGACTTTGCATCAGTACACACTCCTCAAATTCATTAATGGTCTTAAATTTTTCTCTCAATAATTTAAATGAAGAAAAGCATAAGGGAAAATAATTTCCGTTAGCAAACTTACTATTTTCTCCATGTTCACTGACATAACTGTGGAATTGTTGACTTATAACACTATGGAAATTATCCTTCAGTAATTGGAATGAAGAAAATCACAGGGGTAGAGTATTTCCTTCACTTGATTCGGTAATTTCCTCATGTTATTCTTCACTATCACAACTGAAACATGCAGGTTGACTGTTTTCCTTAAACTGTTGAAACTGAACATTTCCGGTTGAAGAACATTCAGCTGGCTGCCTTAAAAAATCAACCTCATAATTATCATTACATTAATCATATTTGGGCAAGTCAACTACATCTTCAATGGCATCCACAAGGAAAATGATTGGTACATCAACTTGCTCTTCAGTAGGATGATCCTTATCTTCTACAACAATGTCATCATTGAAAACTTCGAAAAAATACATGGAACAATCATTTTTCTGCTCATGTTGAAAAAGATCAGGATGTAAATCGGCTTCTTATTTATGCACAATCTCATGTTCTTCTGCTACACCATCATTCTATGTATTTTCAACACTCTCTAAATTTCGATTTTGCAGCCTCTGACAAGCTTGAAGATTTTCTTTCACTTCCTGGGCATCATCAAACATCTGTTGTAAGGTCTTATATCTTCTTTCCATCAGAAGGAAAGACAAATATGGATGAAAGGATATTGCATAATGGAATATGGAAGCAACTTCAATGGGTTGAATTTCCTTGGGCAAGTTGTAATAAAGATTGGAAAACCTCATACCGAACATAGGGAAAGTTTCATTGCTCTGCCTTTTCATGGCATAAAACTCTATAAGATGTAGATCCAAAGATTTCCTCTTGCCCCAAAATTTCAAAAAGACATTCTTCAATTCCTCCCATGAGCTGATGGTCCCAGGCTGTAAGTGCTTAAACCACCCTTTGATCTCTCCTTTCAATAACTGGGAAAAAGATATCATTAAAACATCATCATGTTCTATTTCAAAGAGGTCTGTAAAATGCTCAAAATACTAGACATGTTTGTCAGCTGAAATCTTCTCAAGTTCACCATCGAACACAGGTAGGTGTCTATAGTGATTTGCTGGAAATTCGTGAAGTATAGAAGGTAGTTTCAAAGGCCTGTATCTTCCTGTGATCTTGGTAAGTGTAGAATCAGGTACATGAGATGGTATATCAGGTTTAGTATCTAGAGGCTCACTAGCTTGGCTATGGTTATCATCAAGATCTTGTTCAGGATCACCAATACAAAAAGGAGATGTATTTACAACTTCAAAATAATGATATACAACTTTTAAAGGAGATTCAAGTGTAGATATGTAGTCTTCATTCGAATACAACAGGTAAAGGAAAATTCTTTTAACAATTTCAAGAAAGGACAAGAGGTAACTAATGAAAAATAATAATATCTCTTGGAAAAAACTAAAGCTTTGATACATGGTTTTCCCATGATGTCCTTCCATGTATTTTTCAATGGATCTCGTCCCCCAGTGGAGTCTTTGAATCTGATTGAATCATAATTGGAGTCACTAGGTGAATGGTTCAACCTTCTTTGTGTTTGGCCTCTGTTCACCATAAGAAGTCGAATATGATCTTTGTCATTTATCTCAGGGAATATTTCACCTTCGGTCCTTGAAAATGGTGATAAAATGTTATCACTCTGTAAATTTCTTTGGTTGAGGAATCAAATCACAAAGGTAACCAAAAACCACTTGGAAACTGTAAGCTATCCCTTCCAGTTTTAGAGAGGGATCTCTCTTTCAAAACAGTCACTAAAAGGACTAATTTGGATTTATGCTCAAAGGATAGATCTCTAAGTTTGAAATGAATTTAATGAGTTGGTGGCATAGCAGATTGAATATCCATTGGGAAATGGAGCCATAGGATCAGAGACTAACAAAGGATTGAAAAATGGTTAATTGGAAAATGTCTTATCATAGGCATGGTAGAAAATAATCCTTTATACCAATTAAATGTCATTGTAGTGGAAAAATCAGAGAGGAAACACTAATCCCTTAGGGAATCTATCAGGGATGAATCCCAAGGAAATTATAGCATAAACAAAGAAGGAAAATACATGTCTAGAGCATCATATTCAGATGAGTTCATAACATGTATCTCACTTTAACATATAGAAGAAAAAATAAAACATAAATTGATTAAGACAATGTAAAAATATGAAAAGTAGGATAACACGGATAAATGAGAAATAATCACATGAATATCTGATGATAAGTTCCAAGTACTTCTGGTTCAACAATTTGCATTAGTCTCAGAAAATAGTTTAGAAAGCACACAATAACTTCTCCTCACACACTCCACAACGTTAAGCTGGTGTAGCTCCATAAAATATATACAAAAAGTCTCCTCCTATCCTCCTAAATTCAAATTCAACAACCTGTCTAAGTTAAGCTACAATTACACATATTTTGGCATCAAAATCTAAACAAACTACTAAAAACAAGGAGTCAAACTTGACTCATTTATTACATCATAAGCACTTGAAAAAAAAATTGTTTGAATCCCTAATGTTGTGATATTTGACCTTAGTGATCGTTGAAGTTGACTCGGCACCTTTGCTGACCTTTCCATGTTGATCTAGACACAGTCTAGACACTCTATCACAGTTGCGCAGTAAGGTTGTTGCACAATAGTAACCTACAGGAACAACACAGTGCAGTTGCACATCAAGTGATCTTCTTGAAATTTATTTTCTTGATCTGGATTGATTGATGGAGATGGTCAATGATAATAACAAACTCAAAATCATGGCAAGGTTCCCAAGAACCCTTTCTTTTAGAAAATATGTTTCCTTCTCACATCTTAAATCTTTGACATATGTAAACTACCATGAAGAGCTCACGTTTACTTCCCGGTTGATAAATTATTTAAGTTGATGCAGTAAATGCTTATCTCATTATCACATTGACATCTCCCATTCCAGAATTTGACAAGAACCTCATACTGCTTCTCAAAATAGACTAAATATAGTTGCACAATGTGCCTGTTGCGCAACTGTGAATTTGTCCTTCAAAAACCAAAACTGAGATTTTCAATGCGTAATAGGGTAGCATAATTATCATGTATAATGATCCATCAAACAAAATAATATTGTCTATAAGAATTCCATCCAAATATGAAACAATAGTTGGAGTGTGTGGAAGCAAGGTCACTTGAAGGTGCACAATAATGTGAGCAATTTTCAACTTTTTGTATCAAGTTAACACTTCAAATTTGATACTCTGGATCCTTTGCGCAGAAAATGAAAACAACAACCTTTGCGCAGTGCACAACAAATGAGAGCAGCAACCTTTTCACAGTGTGCAACAAATGAAAGTATCTTCCTCTGCACAACAATGTCCTCTGTGCAACAAGCTTGGATTGAATATTATGAATTTGCTGATGAAGAGAGAGATATTCAGGGAATGATAAATCCAAAATAAACCATCAATTGTACCTGTTGGCACAGGGATATACCCAGGGTTCAACGCTCAAGAGCRCACCAAMAAAACCCTAACTATCGACCCTTTCAGCAACACCTGCGAAGCAGATGAAGTCTCACCTTAGGTAGAGGCAGGGGTGGTTGTAGGACTCAAGTGTCTGCAACCTTAGATGAGACAMAAATCTGTGATTATATCACTTACATCACACTTAGCATCAATCATTCATCCATATTCAACCCTTATTACACTTGGCAGATAACACAGAGCATCACAACATTCACATAGATCTAAGATATTTCATCACTTAGCAACAGTAAGATAGATCATATCCARCAGATCGACACTAAGCATCTTCATACATATTAGATCTAACATTCATACACATCTAAGAAGCACAAATAATAAGTAGATCTATCTAAATATATCAAAGCACTTAGCAAAGAAAGAGATAAACACATCAAGTCAAAKCACAAAGCATAATACACAGATTTACGTGGTTCACCCCCTCCCTAGGGCTACGTCCACCAACTCTTCTTCTTTATTAGTGTCTTCAATCGGTTACAACACAAAGACACTAAAAACCCTTACTTCGCATAGGATAAAATATATGCGCAACTCACTAAATCCTTCTTCCTTGCACTTTATCACAAAGCCTTCTACAACCTCTTACAACAACTTGCACTTAGCTCTACAAGCCTCTTCCAATCATGCACATAGCATTTACAATCCACATCCGATCACACAGATCTAACTAATAGCACTAAGCCATCGACCATCCTTACATTACCCAAGTATCTATTTATACACTACAAAAGTGGGCCTAAGCATGGGTAAACCCACAGGCTGACATCCCTTTCCCATTAAATTAACCCAAAACCCTAAAAGGGGCTCGAAAGTGGACCAAGATCCCATGATCTCTGCTTCACTTGGCACTCCTTCTTTGACTAGCTGTCGAAGTCCCAAAATAGGTGAAAATGACCAAGGTTATCCCAAAACTTGGTCAAGGGCCAACAGGCCCCCAACACTCACCTGTGACTCGTCTTGAGTCACTCTGGTCTGCGCAATTCTGCTTCGAAAGCCTCGAGCTTGGCCCGAGCTACTTTGACCTGCTGTTTTGTCGTGGCCTCCTACTTGGTGAATTCCAAGATCAATATGTCATTTACTGGTCCTTCCAGGTGTTGTTCTGCAGTGATGACAACTTGCTCAAGCTCTACTCCCTGGATTTTGATCTTGGAAAATAACATGCATGCCTTGTCTTGCACCGGTTGGATTCGCTGAGTGACTTCCATCACTTTTCTCTAGATCATATGTTTCTGCTACTGAGTTGTGCGTTGTTCATTATATCTTTTCATCCTATCCACTGCAAACAGGGCCTTCAGCTGTGCCTGTAATGTATTTGCATGATCCTTTGCTTCCTGAAGCTGTGACTCCAGTTCCTATAACTCCAGATTCTCTATAAGGTTTTCATAAGTCTGGGTGCTCTGGTTACTGAGCTGCTTGCACTCGAAGGCAAGAGCTTTCAATCGGTCAACTGCACTACGAGCAGTTGCTTCTTGTTGGTCTCTTATCTCCTGAGGGGTCTCGGGCATAGCGTGGAGTTCTAGATCGGCAATGCACTGTTGAATATTCTGTATAACTTCTTCAAGCTCTGCCACCTGCTATGGAACTCTCTCTTCAGCCTGTACTTCAATAACAGTCACAGAGCAGAGTTCTTTGTTGACTAGTTCCTTGACTTCAAGCTGCTCTGCGAGCAACTGTTCCTTGCTTTGTTGTATCTTTGCTTTCTCTTTGTCCCACTATACTTGAAGAGAAATTTTTTCTCATTCGGCATCACTGCGTTGCTCGACAAGTACATCCTGTACCTGTTTCAAAGCCTGGGTGGCTTGTGTTTTGTCTTCTTGAGCTTGTTGAAGGTGAGCTTCGAGCATATCAGCAATCCAGTGAAGTTGAGCTGGCTCATCTCCTGGTTCTACTATCACTGCTATCAAAGGCGCAGTGGGGACTGCATGGCTAGACTGGAGTGCCTGCTGCACTCCTTAGAGTTCAATATCTATACGGTTATACATCTTCTCCTGCTTCGCCTCTTGCTTCTCTACTATCTCCTTTGAAGCATCATTTACCATTGCAATGATGAAATCAAAGTCATCCAGCGTGAGGGTAGTTCACATCTTGGTTACAGGGGTTCTAGGTTTCTTTCAGGAGGAATATTTCAGAGGTGAGACCTTCCTTTTCTTCAACGAGTCTTCTTCTTCCCTAGGCAGTGGTACTTCGCCTTTCTTTTTTTCAATTTCTGCGCCTTCTATCTCTTCCCCATCACCTCCTTCATCTGGTGTGATAGAGGCAGCCCTTATAGATGCACTGTCTACTTCATGAACCTCTTCAAGCTTCTTCATTTTGCTTGGTCCCAATGTATCTGGTATGGTCTTTGGGCTATCAATATCGGACAACTCTACGGGGTTCGCTAGAATGAGAAGGTCTGCTGACCAATCCTTGGTGATCTCTTCGATGTCTTCCTCGGTCAACTTGTAATAAGACTGCAACTATTGCTTTTGTTCATTAGCTTGCACTGTTATATAAATGAAGTGGCAATCCACGCTAAACTTCATTAAGGGTCTAAATCTGTGGAGCGTGTTCAGGGTAATGCGAGGCATAGATTAGATGGAGGTCTTCAGCTGGTTGTAGTATACATGGAAGACAGCATATGACTGCCATTGCTTGCTCATATCGGTCGAGTACCAAAGGGTACTGAACCTCGCAGCCAAAGTTTCAAATGGATCGGTCTCTGGGAAAGTGGCACCCTCTGAAATCTCCCATGCTATGAAGGCAATCAGTATGATAAGCCAACTAAAATGGAACTCATACCCTTGGTCTTATGCTTCCCTACAATCCAGTTCGATTTGATTCACCAAGTACTTCACCCAATTCATTTGAAGTCCTTCTGTGCACTTCCCTATGAGATCAATTATGAATCCAGTCACTTGGGTGGGCCAGTTCTTGCGAACTAGCTTTCCTACAATCCGTTGACTGGCAAGATACACTGCGTCGCTCTGAATAGAGGCTACCTTGTATCCTTGCGTGCCCTTCTCAACATCACCATAGGTTTCTTTGATCTTCATTGCTAGCACTTTGTCTGTGGTCTTTCCAGGATAAAATTCCTGTGGGTCAAGGCCTTGCATGCTGAGTCCTGTGATCCGATTGATCAAGGTCGGATCCACTATGACACGATGGTTCAAACACAAGTAGCCTCCATGATAGCAAGATAGAAGAAACTTTACGCACGCATTCGTCTCCTGGTGCCTGCCAAAGTGTGGGATCTTCATGACAATGAACAATGTTGATTGCATGAGGTTCTGGGTCCAATACTGGAGGACAACCTTTGATTTCTTTCCCTTCGTCTTCGTTAGATACTTGTGTAGAGAAAACATACTGTAGACTTTCTTGTCACCGAGGTTGAAGTCGCTAAACTTCAACGCTGTGAGCTTGCCCTGATCGGCATGAACTGCATGCACCCCTTTCGATAAGTACGTAGTGATCATAGCATACTCAAATTCTCAAGGCACACTGTCACGGTTTATTTCACCATGCAGAGGGGGTAGGTAAGCGGGAAAAATGATCAAAATCAGTTTAGAGTTCACAAGATCATCCTTATGGTTCGTTCGCTTCTCATCGACCTGTCGAGACGGTCTGGCTCGAGCAGTGGATGGAGAAGTTGCTACTCCTCTTGTCGATGATGCTTGGACTCTGGTGGACATTACTATTTCTGACATGACTCTCTCAGTCATTAAATCAAGGAGGACCTCTATGAAAAATTCTTCAACTGCAGTGAGCTTGTCGGACATACGCACTCGGGAAAAATAATCGAGGTCATGATGATCTCAGATATTGCACTAGGATGAACAATCAGATCGCAATGACCACTGTATACAATCATTAGTTCTGCAGGCTTCAAATTCTCAGTTGGAAAAAGTGTTCTTCGGGCATGCCACGATGAGCTAAATAATAAATGCGGCAATGGTATTCTTGCAACGAGTATGAAGCTTCCATTAACGGTGATTTGTCCATTATGGTGAGGTCCAACAGTCTGGTGGTGATCCTTTAATGCTTTTCTATCCATTCGGGGCGGAAGTCGAACGGGTATATCATTCCAATGGCTATATTGCTTCACCACAACGAAGTTTCATAGGTCGTTGTTCTGATATCCCAGTGAAGCTCCCATTCTGCAAGTTTTCTTTTTGCTATTTTCCATCTGGAATCTCCTATAACTTTTCAATCTTCCCCCTCTTCTTACTTAACTTTCTAGCCTTCTTCCCAGCAATCTTCATCTCAGTCTGTCTTTTTCCGTTCTGATTCCTATCTTCTTTTAGCATAGTCATTGCACATTGTTGAGATTCTCTCCGGGGTAATAATTCTTCTTTCTCTGAGACAGGTGCTTCAGTCTTCTGCGAGCCTTCTTGCATTCTTTCAGCTTCGACATTGGGGTCTCTTGTGTCAAGGAGCTTTGATCTTTTCTTTTGTTCTTCAATCAACTGTGCAATCTTCTTGGTCATAAAATCTTTTAATTCTTGTTTCTTCTATTCCAAAACTTTTTCTTCTTCCTTCCGTCTAACTTGATCTCTATCAATCCAAGGTTTTCCAAGTAACATAGTAAATGGGGTGTTGTCCTCAATAAATTTAATAATCTCAAAATCTTATTTAGTCGAAGTTCCATTAGCGTTCATAGATATCTGAGTGAGCCTTCCACATAGGTTCAATTTTCCTCTGAAGAGTCCTATTCCTCCTAGTGAAGGGATCATGGTAGGCTTCCCTATAGCTTCCCACGTTCTCTTTTTCATGATATTCATCTGTGTTTCCTCATCTAGAACACAATCAATGTTGAAGTCCCCTATCCTTACTTCGATGGATTCTTTTTCTTTAAATATCTCTGATAATCTGACTTGTCGGTGTTCATTCAGGGTTTCTTTCATCTGAATTAATACTTTCTCTAATTATTTCTGAGGTTATGCTATCTCTAGATATGCCTTAGGGTTCAGATTCATTCCTTTGAGCCTAGCAATCATTCTGGGGAAATCCAATACTTTATGATCTAGAGCTTTGCAAAAAAGACAACTAGGTCCTCCACCAGGGCATTCCTTAGCTAGATGTCTCGGTTTTTTGCAACTGTAACAGAGGGTTAATCCTCTCTTTATTGTAACTGATCCCCAACCTCTTCTGTACTTCGCACTAGGATCATAGGGGCCAATCTGCAAAAAAATTATTTCTAGGATCCTGCATCCATTTGTTAGTCCAAACATTCTTTCTATGCATAGGTATAACATATCTATCATTATACTTATCAGATCTATTCATATCAAGATTTCTTTCATCTATTAATGCCCTAGTTTTTAAGCTAGGATAGAATCTATCAAAAATACCTAGATCCATACTTTAGAAACAAAAAATTCCACTTATCTTACTTCTACAAAGCACAAAGATTTGAGGTCTAGAACTTTCTTACCTTTATCAGAGCACAGAGCTTACAGATCTTACCTCTTTTAATCAGAAAATTCCACTTTTTCCTTTCTTAAAGTACAAAGCGTTTAGATGTTGCTTATTTTCTTCAGTATCAACCTCTTTTCTTGCAGATCTGACCTATTTTCTTCAGATCTGGCCTTTCTTTCTTGGCATAAAGCTTCACAAGTCAAGTAGAACACTGCGCACTAGGGCAACATATCTACGCACACAGATTTCTTTGCACAAAGCTTCTTCTTCTCTAGTTCCCAGTAATCACAGTTTCAGGTCTCGACAATGGAACCATTTGTTTGCACAGGAACAGACCCAGGTTTCAACACTCAAGAGCACACCAAAAAAACCCTAACTACCGACCCTTTTGGCAACACCTGTGAAGTAGATGAAGTCTCACCCGAGGTAGAGGTAGGGATGGTTGCAAGACTCAAGTGTCTGCAACCTTAGCTGGGACATAGATCTGTGATTATATCACATACAAAGAACTTAGCATTGGTCAGTCATTAATGTTCAACCCTTATTATGCTTCGCAGATAGCACAGAGCATTGCAGTGTTCAAAGGTATTTTATCACTTAGCCACAGTAAAACAGATCAGGTCTAGTAGTTCAACACTAAGAATTCTCATACATGTTAGATCCCACTATTGACATACATTTAGGAAGCACAAAGCATTAATAGATCTATCTAAATATATCAAGGCACTTAGTAGAATAAGAAATAAACACATCAAGCCGAAGCACAAAGCATCACACACAGATTTACGTGGTTCACCCCCACCCTGGGGCTATGTCCACCAAATATTCTTCTTTATTAGTGTCTTCAATCGGTTACAACACAAAGCCACTCAGAACCCTTACTTTTCACAGGACAGAAGATCTACGTAGCTCGCTAGATCCTTCTTCCTTGCACTTCAGCACAAAGCCTTCTACAACCTCTTACAACAACTTGCACTTAGCTCTGCAAGCCTCTTCCAATCATGCATAGAGCATTTACAATCCACATCTGATCACACAGATCTAACTACTATCACTAAGTCATCGACCATCCTTACATTTCCTAAGTATCTATTTATACATTACAAAAGTGAGCCTAAGAGTGGGTAAACCCATGGGCCGACATCCCTTTCCCATTACATTAACCCAAAACCCTAAAAGGGGCCCAAAAGTGGACTGAGATCCTATGATCTCTGCTTCCCTTGGTGCTCCTTTTTCAACTAGTTGTCGAAGTCCCAAAATAGGTCAAAATGACCAATGTTATCCCAAAACTTGGTCAAGGGCCAACAATATCCATCATACCTCATCGTACATTAATACTCAATTTCACAACATTCGGAAGTTGCGCAACAACTTGTGCAACGTTATAATTTACTTGATGATTCCATGTGCCTTCAATGGATTTGAGCTTATGAAATCTTTAGGACCATGACAATATTAACTATAATTGACTTGAATTGACCTCATGATATTTCATTTGACTCTTTAGTGATATGAAAGCCCATACATTTGGCACCAAGTCCATATGTTTCATGACTCAAATTTATTTTTTGACCTTACTCAAACACATTTATCAATCACAAACCCATTGACTCATAACCTAAGAGAAGTCATGCCATGGTATTTATGAGACCAAAGCATGATTTTACCCTATCATACAGTTTTTACTCACATCCTAACAACCTATTTATAGGACACTAACAGTACCCACAACAATTGTCATATAATTTTTATACGTTAGGAAAATTAAATGGGACCCCCCTTTACTAAATCTCTATTTAACCTAATACCTAAGGAACACTTGCTTCTAAGGTTTAGCTATCATGAGTAGTGGAGGTTCTTCCCGACCTTGTTATTGATCACTGATATTTTCTAGTGTTCACTCAACCATCATGTCTAACCTTTTATAGGGACTTAATCCAAACCTTTAAAACCATTGTAAGTCCTCAAAAGACCAATGAATAAATTCAGGCCGCAAATTGTTTATCTGTGTTTATTACTTAACTATAATCCAATAAACTATCAAAAATTTCATGGGAGAAACCTAGAAATGAATGCTCAGCAAGTACTCCAAACATTGTTGACTATTTTCCCATGACCCATGAAGTGCAAGCTTGTGGTGAATATCCCATAGGCAATTCATAACAAGAACACACACCTACAAAATGTTACAATCACCTGTGGGTCCTGAAGTGCATGCCTATGCAGAATAATGCTTTGCAATTATTCATGCAAACCTATTGAAAGAGATCCTCCACCTTTCCACTTATCTCACATCCTACCCCCTCGTCAAAGTATGATAATCCATAAAGGGTATTTTTATACTATGTTTGACTAAAGACATAACGTGGACCCCACGAAATATCTCATATCATCACAACATCATTCACCTTTGATCAACTTGCACAACTCATTCTATGAGAACTTGTGAAGTCACCCATGCGGAAGATCCTTACCTAGTTACTATGGAAATATATTCCCCACATTTAATACCCCTAAGACAAACCCTAGTTGAAATGTAATTACAAGTATGCATATAGGTTGGTGAGATAAGAACCTCTTTTGGGCCAATGAGCATGTTTTCTATTGTGTATTTTCACTTGAAAATAATAAAAGAAAACACAATTGCATGCAAACCATCCTGAAAAGAAGAGTAAGGGGAATAAAATCCACTATAATGGGAAAGGGGGGGATAAGACTCTATAAAAGGGAATATCCTAAGGGGGCTTAATCCAAAAAATAATATTTTATTAATATTCCTAAAGTTAAAGTCTAAATTATGGGATAATGCATTCTATCCTAAGTACCTATGAGGAAACGTATCACCATGTGAGGGAACCCATGTGTGGCCCATGTATTTCCGAACATGAAAAGTGTCAAGTTGGGAACATGCACATAATTTTTGGGGACTTTATCTCATTCATCCACCATTCGATCATTATTTTTTTCCCTCCTCACCTCGTTGTTGTCATCTAGAATTTCATATTGCCATTACCATACCTATACCTGTACTAGGGAGAGTGTAGGATTATGTTGAAGAGCACCGAAAGGGAATTTTTAAGATGAAGAGGTAGGTTGTCAGGCCCATGTGCATTCTCTCCAGGTGAGAGAATTGCAGCGAATTTGATTCCCATAGGTTCCAATTTATCATCATAGAACTATGATTAATCATGTTTGGCTTGTTGTTGAAGCATGGAAGGAAGTGAGAAGCCATAGGGGACACACTTCCTGGGTGGGAAAAGCATGTGGGAAAAGTAGAGTCTGTAATATTGTTGTTGAACTTGGCACATGCATTGAGATATTGATGTTGTTGAGAGACCTCCAGGGATAGATTTTCCTTTTCCTAGTGGAGTTAAAGCCTAGATCGAGGGTGATCTATTCTCATTTTGTGGGGAACAATGTCTAAGGTTGGGATGAAAGTCAGAGGTATGCATCCAGTTGGTGGTTCAATTTTTCCAGGTAAGTGATCATTATGTGCTTGTTTAATTATTGTTGATTGAGTATGTATGGAATATTGTGTTGAGTATTAGTGTGCAAAATACTATGAATTCTCATCATAATTAATTTTTATTATTAATATCGTTTAAGTAAATTTCCCTAAAACATTTTTATAAAAATTGTTTAGATGATGTAAAATGGTAATTATGTCATGGGTTCCATAATTATAATTATCTTGAGCGTATTAGCGATGAGATTGGTTCAATAATGGAGCTGGTAGTTGTAATACCTTGAAAATTTTTATCGATGACTCTATTTATATCTTCGACTGTCTATGTAGAGTTAATAATTGTACATATGATAAGTGGTGTAATTACCCATCTCCTTACAAGCAAAGTTAAGTGAGTAAAAAATATGTATTTTGGGATGGAAAGGCCTTGAACAGCTGCAGACATTGTGTTGGGCGCACATTTTTCATCCTTATATCGTGTTGAGAAAATATTAATAGTTTAGGGTGGGTTTTACAACCTTCAGATGGTCCTAAGAGTCTTAAGAAAGGCTCTGAGAAAAACTTAGAGCATTAAACACTAGATTTATACTAATTTAATTAAGTCAATCATGACCATTTATCATTGAAGTTTGGACAATTGTTAGATCCTTAGGAATGTGTCTCTAAAGATCTGACCAATTGATCATAGCAAGGATGTCGAAGTAGCATTGGATATGGTACTCTGATGAAATAATACAAGAAACCTTCTCCACCATAGGATATATGGGGATGACGAAAAGTAATATCATCTATCCATCAAATCATGACCGAAAGAGATCCTATCTATCGATTTTGGTGGACTTGTTCGATGAGGTCAAAAGGCAGGTGGTATCATACTGGAAAGGGTGATGTCACTCACCCAATTCACAGAGAACAATTTTCCTAACCTGGAAGGTCATGCAAGGAATTAGTGATGATCTGTATTTCATGTGAGTCCACGTGGAGGGTCCATGAGGAGAGTGGCCCATGGTGTCATGTGGCATCGTGTTAAGGTCTATGGGGAAATAAAGGGTTACATGGTCTGAGTGCCACACATCAATCCAAGTGACAACGTTGGGTAGGTCCACGTGTGTAATGTGCAAATAGTGGACTTAGGATCATGGTGGGTTCACGAAGATGGGAATGTGAGATGAATGAGTCTGTGAGTTCATGAGTCCGCCAACCCATGAACCTGTCAGGATCACAAAATAACCTAAGTGTCAATACTTCTCAGATGAAATTATGAAGGGAAGGTGAAAAACCATGTATCCATGAGTCTGTGATTCCATGAGTCCATGAATGAAAAAGAAGCTAAGTGTTGGGGGGTAGATTCATGAAAAGTATGATTATAGACTATGATTTCGCAAGACTGTCTCCTACGAGTCTGTGAATACATTAGGGTTGTTTGAAGAAGAAATTTTTTTGATACTCCATCCCTTAGAAGGTACTTTGGGGGTCAGGAATGTTACAAAGAGGTATCACAGCTACAAGTTCAACACTATGCCTAGATGGTCTAGAGATTAGTTATAAAATATATGTATTAATGATAAGAAGAGTTAGTAATTACAAAGTTTCTATATATTACTTTTGTCTAAAAAATACTGTTAATTCCAGAATTTGCAGATTTCCAAATATATATATATATATATATATATATATATATATATATATATATATATATCAAAACAGAGATCAACATCATGACATACGTTGAATAGGCACAAAGGAATTCCATGCATGAGGAATAAATTAGAGGACATTGGTTTGATATGAGTAATAAAAGAACAAAATCTAATGGGCATGACAAAAGTAAGGAGGAAAGAATGAATTTGATGGAAATCATCAAGAATCTGCAAAAATATGTTCAATATCATAAAGCAGATAATAAAATACTCAGAACAACCAAAGAACAATAAGATGAATTCAACATTAAGATGTTACAAATCCTTAACAAGATAGAGAGGAAAATGAATACAGAACAAAAATATATCAAGGGAAATGGACCTAAGTATCGTGAAAGAAGAATTTAATACATGGAGTGATGATAGATATCATTAACAGTCATCTAAACACTCACCTATGAGGCCACCCAATAGCTCAAGCTCATCCCTTAATAGAGAACATAAGAGGAGAACTGAGGCAGATGAGCTAAGGGGAGAAATGAATAAGGTCAAGCCTCCTAATTTTGATGGTGAGCACAAAAAGGATGAGGATGTTGGGACCTAGATGTTGGGAATGAGGAAATACTTTCAACTGCACATCTATTCCCCTCAAGAAGATGGGATAATAACAATTTATCAACTTAAAGGAAAATAATCAATGTGGTGGGATCATTTTGTACAAGTGAAAAATGTAGACTATAAGAATGTTACTTGGGAAACGTTTAAGGAATATTTTGGAAAGAAATACTTAACCAAACACTAATTTGATAGGAAAATAAAAGAGTTCTTTGAACTGAAACTTGGAAACATTACTATAGATGAGTATGAGAGAAGGTTTTTAGAATTACTGAAATATGTGTCCTTTATCAAATATGAACAAGGGAAGATTCGAATATATTTAAGTGGAGTTCCATCATTTATAAGTGATAATCTACAGTATGATTATCCCGAGACATTGAAAGAAGCCATAAGAAGAGATAAATGTCTCTATGATCAACACAAAGGAAGAACAAGTTTTCAGAAGGCTTGGGAGGACAAAAAGAAAAACAAGATGGAGAAAAGGAAGAAGGGAAACAAACCTCCATTTTTCAGAAATGGTACTTAAAGAAAACCAATTTCTGAAGAGCCTAGGATGGTTGAAACCATGGGACAAAGACCAAGACAACAACTCATAAAGTGTTAGGGTTGTAATGGCGACCATATGTATTGATAATTTCCTCTAATAGATGAAAAATAAAATCTTATTCACAATGTACAACAATTTGAAATAGTAGAAGATGTGGGTAAGAACATACCCAAAATTTATGCAGCCTTGGATAACAAGTAGTTCGAATTTCAGTCTCACATGATTGAGGTAAAAGGTAAAATCCACAACCAACTTATTTCTATTTTGATTGATTCAAGAGCTAGTCATCATTATCTAGATCCTAAAATGGCATAAAGGTTTCATCTTCCAAGAAGCAAAATGGAAAAACCTTGGTTGGTACAACTAGAAACTGGGACTAAAAGGAAGATTAATGAAATGGTTAAGGCAGTCCCAATGGAAACGAACGGGTTGAGTACCAAAATAGATCTGAATATCATACCTTTGGTATCTTATGACTATATCATTTGCATGGACTGGTTGGATAAGCACCATATAGTTATGGATTGTTACAAAAAAACTTTTTCTTGCTTAGATGAGGAAGGGAACTTAAGGAACGTACATGGATCCCAAGAGTTGTAAATATCAAAGAGGTCTCAACCTTACAACTAAAGAAACGTATTAGAAAAGGATGTCAATTGTTTGTCACACATATGGAGGAAGCTCTTAAGGATAAGGTACCCAACTTTTAGGACTATGTAGCTCTAAAATAATTTGAATATGTGTTTGAGTAAATTCTTGGATTACCACCCAAAAGTGATATTGATTTCTCATGTAATTTAATTCATGGAGCAGCCCTTGCATCCAAATATCCCTACTGAATGTGCACACCCTAGTTGAAAGAATTACAAATGTAGTTAGAATAAATTTTAAAGAAGGGATATATACACCCAAGTGTGTCACCTTGGGGTGCACCAATATTGTTTGTGAAAAATAAGGATGACACCTTGAGGCCTTGCATTGAATTTGGGAAACTAAATAAGTTAGCATTGAAGAAAAAATATTCTCTTCCAAGGATAGATGACCTCTTTGATCATTTAAGATATGAAAAGGTATTTTCCAAGATTGATATGAGATCCGGATATCACCAGGTGAGGATCAAAGAACATGACATTAGTAAGAATTTGTTTAGGAAAAGGTACGACCACTACAAGTTTATAGTGGTACCATTTGGATTGACAAATGCACCAATTGTTTTCATGTGTTTAATGAATGGTATCTTTAGATAATACTTGGACAAGTTTGTCATTGTATTCCTCGATGAAATCCTTGTTTATTCCAAATCTAAAGAAGAACATGAACAACACTTGAGAATGGTGCTGCAAGTATTGAGAGAACATCAATTATATGCTAAGTTGAGTAAATTTTATTTCCACCAGAGGCAGATTCATTACTTGGGCCATATCATATCAGAAGAAGGTATAGTTGTAGACCCTGAAAAGATAAAAGCCATCGCAGAATGTAAAACATCAAGAAATGTCTTTGAGGTGAGGTTCTTCATGGGTCTAGTAGTTTATTATAGGAGGTTCATTGAAGGATTCTCCCACATTGTACACCCAATTACATCTCTATAGAAGAAAGGTGTGAAATTTAGATGGACACCTGAATGTAAAAGAATCTTTCAACATTTGGAGAGTTTATTGACAAGTGCACCAATTCTAATAATTGTTTATCCTAATGCATATTTTGTTGTATGCATCGATGCATGGAAAGAAGGGCTTGGTGGGGTCCTTAGTCAGAATGGGCATGTAGTGTGACATGAATAAACAAATTTGAAGGAAAACGAGAGATTTTATGCCAATCACAATTTAGAGCTAGCGTCAATTGTTCATTCTCTAAAATTTTGGATGCACTACCTTATAGGTAGGAAAATTGAATTGACAACAGACCACAGTGGGATGAAATATTTATTTGGAAAACCAACCTTGAATGCCAGGAAAAGTGGATGGTTATATCTCCTCAGTGAATATGGAATTGATATTAGGCACATCAAGGGTAAAGAGAACAAGGTGGTTGATGCACTCAACAGAAGAGAACATGAGATACATGCTACAAACCTGATTTACAAAACATAATTTTAGAAGTTACAAAAACAAATCAAACATATGAGGAAATGAAAGAAAAGCTATGACAAGGAAAATTGCAGTAGAAAATCAAGAATTTTTAGCTAAAGGAAGACAAAATCCTTATGTTCAAGAATATAATATATGTGTCAGATAATCAATAGTTGAAAATTTTTCTCTTATAAAAAATGCACAAGGTACCTTATGTTGGACACCTCAGATACCAAAAGATGATCACAACTACCAAAAAACTATATTATTAGCCAAGTATGAAAAATAGGTTGCATATTTTATTTCCAAATTCCTTGAATGTCAAAACATCAAGGTTGAGCGTAGACACCTAGCGGGTTTACCATATCCTTTTCTCATTCTGGAGTGGAAATGGTAAGTGGTAACCATGGACTTTATTACTAAACTACCCAAGACTTCCAAACAACATGATTCAATTATTTTAGTTGTGGGAAAGCTTACCAAAGATGCCCATTTCATTCATATGAAGGAAACTCACAAGGTAACCAACATTGATGATATCTAATTGAAGGAAGTAGCCAAAATTCATGGGATACTAAAGACTATTGTATCCAATAGGGATTCCAAGTTCACATCAAATTTTTGGAAAGGTTTATTCAAAGGTTGGGTACAAATTTAAATTTTAGCACAACCTACCATCCAAAGTTAGATGGACAAACCAAAAGAGTTAACGAGATAATAGAAGACATGTTGAGAATGTATTTCATGGATAAACCCTCAAAGTGGGAGGATTACCTACACTTGTTCAAATTTTCTTATAACAATGGATACCAAGCATCTATAAAGATGATTCCATTTGAAGCACTCTACGAAAGGAAATGAAATACACCAATAAGATGGGACAATCCAACTGATAGAAAAATAATTGGACTATATTTGCTACGGGATATGCAGGATCAAGTGTTGAAGATAAAATAAAACTTGAAAGTTTCTCTGGACCAGAAGAAAATTTATGTTGATACACATATAACTCGTAGAGAATTTTCAGTAGGAAACCATACAATTTTGAAAGTAAAAGCAAGATTAAGTTCCCTGAGATGGGGAAGGTGTTCAAAATTATCAGCAAGATACTATGGGTCATTCAAATTTATGGAAAGGATTAATCTTGTAGCTTATGTTCTTGCATTACCAGCCTCCATGCAAATTCATAATGTTTTTCATGTATCCTTACTCAAAAAATGTGTACCTGATACTAATCATGTCATTGATTGGAATGTGATTCAGGTAGAGCCAAAGAGCGAATTCTAGGTACAACTAATCGGAAAGAAATACAACTCTGGAATCGAGTCATAAATATGGTAAAGGTCCAATGGACCTGGTATGGACCTGAGGAAGCAACCTAGGAACATGAAGAATATCCTATGTTGATAGAACATCCACATATTTTTGTAAAGTTTTGAAATTTTGTTTGTACATATGTATATGATACACTGAGGACAATGAATAAATAAGGGGGAGGGGAATGTAATACCCCTAATCTGAATCCTAGTTTAAATTTAATTACAAGTATGCATACAATCTGGTGAGTTAGGAACCTCTTTTGGGCCAATGAGCCTATTTTCTATTGTGTATTTTCACTTGAAATTAATTAAATAAAACATGAATGCAAGATGACCATCTTGACAAGAAGAGTAAGGGGGGTAAACTCCAATAGAATGGGAAAGGGGGGGGGGATAAGAGTATAGAAAATGGGCTAATATAAGGAGGCTTAAGCCAAAAAGGAATATTTAATTAATATTCCTAAAGTTAAAGTCTAAAGTAGGGGATAATGCATTTTATCCTAAGTCCCTATGAGGAAACATATCACCATGTGAGGGAACCCATGTGTGGTCCATGTAGTTTCCAACATGACAAGTGTCAAGTTGGAAACATGCAAATAATTTTTTGGGACTTTAGCTCATCCATCCACCATTCGATCATTATTTTTTTACCACCTCATCTTGTTGTTGTCATCTAGAATTTCACGATGTCATTACCGTACCTGTACATGTACCAGGGAGAGCATAGGATTCTGCTGAAGAGTGTCGAAAGAGAATTGTTAAGTTGAAGAGGTGGGTTGTCAGGCATGTGTGCATTGCCTCCAGGTGAGAGAATTGCAGGGAATTGTATTCCCAGAGGTGCCAAGTTGTCGTCATAGAAATATAAATATTCTTGTCCAGCTTGTTGTTGAAGCCTAGAAAGAAGTGGGCATCCATAGGGGGCACACTTCCTGGGTGGGACAAGCATGTGGGGAAAGTAGAGTCTATAATATTGTAATTGAACTTGGCACCTGTATTGAGATATTGTTGTTGTTGAGAGACATCCAGGGATATATTTTCCTTTCCCTAGTGGACTTCAAGCCCAACTTGGGGGTGACTTGTTCTCAGTTTGTGGGGAACATGTCTAAGGTTGGGAGGAAATTCAGAGGTCTGAATGTAGTTGGTGATTCAATTGTTCCAGATAAGTGATCATTATGTTCTTGTTTAATTATTGTTGATTGATAATGTATGAAATCCTGTGTTGAGTATTAGTATGAAAAATACTATGAATTCTGATCATAATTAATTGTTATTTGTAAGACCGTTTAAGTAATTTTCCCTATGAAAATTGTATAGATGATGTAAACTGGTAATTATGTCATGGGTTCCATAATTATCATTATCATGAGTGTATTTGCGATAAGACTGGTTCAATAATGGAGTTGGTAGTTGTAATACCTGGAAATGTTTTATCAATGAATTTGTTTATATATTCGACTATCTATGTAGAATTAATAATTGTACATATGATAAGTGGGGTAGTTACCCATCTCGTTACAAGCAAAGTTAAGTAAGTAAAAACTTGATATTTTGGGCTGGAAAGGCCTTGAACAACTGCAGACAGTGTGTTGGGCGCAAATTTCTCATCCTTACATCATGTGGAGAAAATATTAATAGTTTGGGGTGGGTTTTACAACCTCCATATGGTCCTAAGAGTCTTACGAAAGCCTCTGAGAAAAACTCACAGCACTAAAGACTAGATTCGTACTAATTTAAGTGAGTCAATTATGACCATTGATTGTTGAAGTTTGGATGATTCTTAGATCCTTAGGAATATGTCTCTAATGATCTGATCCATTGATTGTATTAGGGACGTCTAAGTAGCATTGGATATGATACTTTGATGAAAGACTATGAGAAACCTTATCCATTGTAGGATATATCAGGACAGTGACAAGTAATATCATACATCCATCGAAGCACAACCAAAAGAGATCTTGTCCATCAATTTCATTGGACTCATTCAGTGAGGTCAAAAGGTAGATGATGTCACTCACCCAATTCATAGAGTACAACTACCCTAACCTAGAAGGTCATTCTGGGAATCAATGATGATGTGTATTTCATGTTAGTCCACATGGAAGGTCCATGAGGAGAGTGGCCCATAGTGTCATGTGGCATGATGTTAAGGTCTATGGGGAAACGAAGGGTGATGTGGCATTAGTGCCACATGTCAGGGCGAGTGAAAGTGTTGGGTAGTTCCATGTGTGTAATGTGCATATAGTGGAATTAGGTGCATGGAAGGTTCACAGATATGGGAAGGTGAGATGAATGAGTTTGTGATTCTGCCAACCTGTTAACCCGAAAGGATCACAAAATAACCTAAGTGTCGAGAATTCTCGGATGGAATTATGAATGTAAGGCACAAAACCATGCTTCTGTGAGTTCGTGAGTCTGTGAATGAAAAATAAGCTAAGTGTTGGGGGGCAAGTTCATGAAAAGCACGATTATAGACTATGAGTCTACAATATCGCCACCCGTGGGTCCATGAATATAGTAGGGTTATTTGAAGAAGAAACAATTTTGATAGCCCATCCCTTAGATGGTACTTTTGGGGTCGGATATGTTACACCACACCCGCAAGAGGGCCACGGGATCCATCCCCCCATGAACCCGCATTTTGAAAAGGATAGTTAGTTATGTGTCATTTCCCACCTAGGAAATAATTACTAAGAATTAATTGCATTGATACTTCAACAACTAACAGATTGGATAGAGGGTCGAGACTTGATCATTCACATGTTTGGTATTAACATCTAAGGTTTTACGAATGATAAGTATTTATGTGTCATATTTTTCAGAGTATTTGATTAATATTTGTGAATTAAATTTGTGTGTCTAATAAATTTAAGGAACTTACATATTTGTAAATATCACAGGTCGCAAGAACAAGAAAATGTCCAAAGTCGCAAGTTGCAAAGCCAAAACCCCACAGCCAATGATGGAACATATGGAAAGAAACTTAAACGTGATGAAAATGTTTGATAATAGTCACCACATAGGAATTCATAGTTTCAATACTTGGGAATAAATGTACAACATGTTCTACAATGGGGAATTTCTAGAGAACGACCTTGGTATCAATGTATATCAGAATATACAAAAGAGAGACATCCATACCATCATCACTCGGCCTGCAATCCTACCTTGCAGTGAAGTTCCCAGGTGGGTGTATGAGAGTGTGAATACACAATCATAGACCATCATCAATAGAAAGGGGGATGTCATTTATCCTCTAAATCCCAACAATTTTCACAAGATTTATAATCTTCCAAATCCATTGGTATTTCTGAACAAGGGATTTATAGATAAATTTACTGTGGAAAATCTAAAGCCACTAGAGCTTATCTAGGATTCGTGGGTCGAGGAAAATCCCTTCATCTCCAATCTCAATAAAGTATACAATAACCATTATTTTAAATCCCCATATTAGATATTAATCGTCATGATATGCAGACTATATTGAGAGGAGAATTGCACACACTTCAAGCAGGAGTGGACAACCATGGTGCATGTAGTAGTAGAAATGGGAAAGATGTTCAATTGGGTGTTAATATTATCATCTAACATCTACCTCAATGTCCAAGAGACCCATAAGGGAAATCAACTAGGTTTGTATATGTTTTCCTTCCTTATTGATGCAATTTGTGTGTATGTCCCTCATACAAAAAGTGGGTTGGAATTGGAATTTAGACTTGCCCCCTATTCATGTGTATTGATCTGAATTATGGAAAATCCTATATAAAGAGTTTTTCTATCAGATCTGTGAGTACTATAATGCACTAGTGTACCAATTGTTTTTCGGCCAGAACCTGTAGAGGATATCAATGAAAGCATTTGAAACCTTGCAGTAAATAGAAGATAGGTACCTGGAAAAGAATTACACCTACATTCTTGTGTATGGATGCAATTGTTCCCCACCACACCTATTTCCCATATATGTTTTAAATAAAATTTTGGTCGGAGAGGTAGCATACCAAATAGTGGAAGTTGGTATAGCAATTGCCATGTAAACAAAGAACAAAAGGAGTTGGACTAGTTTCTCGATCAAGCTGGGGAAATTCACATTGTTAAATCTTCTCAATGCACACAAGGAGTTATTATATCTAAAAGAGATGTTGTTGGATGGGGACATTAAAGAACCATGACCCCAAACATGTTGTGTATAATCACTAAAAGGCCTTGAATATGGTACCCCCCTGCGAACATGAAGTAGAGGAAGAAGAAATTTTCCACGAAGGCAAGTCATATGAAGAAATATTGTCCCACATAGTTAGTACACCTCAAGATGATGATTTTATGGAAGAACAAGAAGAGAGTAAATTCATGTTTTATCAACAAATGTAGAAATTAATAAGGGATTCCCAAGAGAATATGGATGCAGATGATAGAGCCTGAAAAGAAAAATATGAATAAGCTCTAAGGAAATTATTTGAGAATGAAGAGAGGGATAAATGAAAGAAATAATAGGACAAGTCACATGAATAAATCAAGACATACCACGTAGACATAGAGAGAGTCAAGGCCACGGAGAAATAGAAGGTCCATGAAGCCTCAGAGAAAGTCATAGCTGCGGAAGAGTCACACCTTCGCGAGGCCTGAAAGGAAAGAAATCCTGCAAAGCCGCAAAATAGAAAAAGAAAATGTTTGAAGAAGCTATCTACACGACTACTAAGGAATAGAAAAGGATTGTAGCAAAGGTGTACAAAGATGAAAAAATGAAGAAGAAGAAAGAGGAAGATGAAAGGAACAGAATTTCCACCCCTGGAGTGACCAAAGTAGTATCGTTTTTTACCTCTCCCTTGAATCTAGGGAATCCTATGAATGTGATATTGTTTGAATTATCATATTCATCCTTAAATATGTTATAATTTGATGACGAAGTGATTGATATAATGATTTTTTACTACATTAATTCAAAGAAGGGAATCACATGGAAACCATCAAAAAGACAAAAAATAGGGAAGGCCTCGGGACAAAAGAAACACAAAAGGAGTATCAATTGGCCTATAACTGGAGGAAACCCATAGAAGGAAGTAGTTGAGAAAGCACTTACAATATTGTGTGCATTTGAAAACATAAACTCAATCAGAGTCAATCAACTCAACAACATGATAGAAGAGTATAAGTGCAAGGCAGTAGACCTAAAGCAACAACTACAACTCCAGAGACAAGAAATAGAATGTGAATTTCATATCAATACAGATGAGGGAAATGAGATACATACAAAAGAGGCTGAAAATGCCATTCAGAAATACACTCAGGAGATATAAAACCTTATAGTGAAAGGGTTGGAAAATGACCAACTAGTTGAACAACAATGCCACATGATATCTCTCTTCGAGGAGGAAATGCAACAAATTCAGGTAGAAGGATGCAAAGAAGAAAGTAAAATCCTAGCCCTATTCAAAGAGGAAGTTGTTGAACTAAATGAATAGATGAAAGAAGCTCAAGTTAATTTCTTCATGGAACTAAGGGACATCCAGGTTTATAATGTAGATATTGAAAAACGGGTTGATTAGCTGGCAAAAGTAAAAGGTTAGTATGAGGAMATAGAACAAGAATTTGAGAAGATAAAATAGAGGAAGAACACATACAAAATATCCCTAGTAGAACTACTTAGGCCTAACATGCGAAAACAAGATAAGACACATGTAACAACCCCATCCCCCAAGGTCATGCCACACTACTTCCATAACGCCCTTCAATATGCTCTGATACCAATYTGTGACATACCCAGCCACCAAGGCTAGGCCACTCTACTTCCAGAGCCTCTTATTGAATTGGTTTATAATATCTAATACCAACAAATAAATAAAGAAGCATGAAATAACACGTGAAATCATCAAGATTCATGTTAAACTATAAAATAAAGAACAATATGCCATGCAGAGAAATAACCAATAGGTAGGAACATTATTAATGCACATCTTAGAGATAATAATCAATACACAGTGGAAATAATTATGTATAAGTAGAGAAACACCATGATGCAGACCAAGGATGTTCCACCCAACCTTAGACATTGTTGTTACAAGTCTCAACAGTGTTGGATATGTGTTATATTCTTTGCACGACTAGAATTAGTGTCTACATTGTGTTGTGCATGCAGGCGGGTAAGAGGGGGGGTAGAAGGGGGATGGAGCCCCCCTGCATGGGGGTTTGGGTGTAGTGCCCCCGAAATTGTTTTTCCTTGGTTTTCATGCCCATTTTTAGAGGTTTTTCAGCACATGGTTTTTTGTCGATGGTTTTCTATTTCTGGTTAAGGAATTTGGGTTGTTGACTAATCCAGGTCATTGGATTAGGGTTTTGGATGTCGTTGGATCATATGTGTATATTGTATTATAAAAAATGTATGATATGAATGAATATATGAAGTACCCTTCCGTGGTATGTAGCATTTTATTGTTCTTTAATACTATATAATATTTTAAAGATATCATGTTGCATGTTTAATTTTTAAATAATGATCTCATCATATAATTGAAATTAATCCATCTGTTGCAGGTCTTCAAACAAAGGGTTAATTTGCATGTCCAGTTTGTGGTCCTAATATGAAGTATCTTCATTCAAAAATTATAGGAAAGGTGGTGTTTGATGAGTATAGGCACCTCCTCCCTAAGAACCATAGGTATCGTACTACTAAAAAACAACTTTTCAATGGGAAAGAAGAGACTGGTTTAAAACCATGAAGAATGACACCTCACCTATGGAGGTTGGAATATAATAAAAATTGTCGAGGTACGCACTTTATTTATGTATCGTCTATGTAATGTTTTGAATTTTTATTGTAATCATTGAATTTAGTTTATCGTATTTGATAATTATTGTTGTGATTTATTTTATGGTTCATGAAGGCTGCCATCATGAAGGTATTAATAATGGGCTTCCACGAGGAATGAAATGTTATCCCACTCAATTCATGAGGTTTTCTTACTATGAGGAGATAAAAATAGCTCATTTGTTTGATACAATGCATATCGGTAAGAATGTGACATAAACGTTATGGAGAACCATAGATGGTAGGATGGATAAAGAAAAAATTGTCAAAATTTGTATTGACATTCATGAAGCCAATAATGCAATGTGAAGTGTGATCCAATCAAATAGTGAAGGAGACAGAAATAAAATTCCATGGTTATTAACATAGCTACAAAGAAATGATGTAAAAGAGATAATTCAAAGAATTAAATTTCCCATAGGTTTTGCTTCAAACATAAATAATATCTTAACAAAGAAAGGTGAATTTGGTGGGGTAAAAACACATTATTGGCATACCTTCATTAAGGTAATAATTTTGGTATACATATTTATATATTTTCCTTATACGTCTTTTAAGTTTTTTATATTTTTTTGTCTACTTTGGTCGAAACAAATAACGATTCATTTTTTTGTTACAATATGTTCTACCGCTATCTCTCCCAAACAACTTTGACAACAACGTCAAACAAGTTATATATGATCTTGGCAAATACATGAGGTAAGTAGTTGTGATTTATATGAAAAATGTTCTTTCAATTTGTTGTTGTACTTAATGACATGTTTTTTATTTGTAATGTAATATATATTATGTTATGTTGAAACATGTTATTTTCTTGTGTCATGATCTCATGTAGATGGTTGTCATTGAAAGAAATCCATGAAGATGATATAAATTCTTGGAAGATAGAAATTCCTTGGCTAATGTGTGAAATGAAAAACTATATACCTCCAAAAAATTTCAATGCACAAGAACACTACCTCATACACCAAGTTGAGGAGATTGAAATGTGTGGATCTCTACACAAGGTCAATGTGGATGGTGGAGAGGCACTTGAAATCATTGAAGGATTTGGTTAGAAAAAGAGCACGTCCCGAGGGTTCTATGGTGGAGCGATATATGGTATATCAATCCATGGTGTATATTAGTCAGTATCTTCCTAAATTAGTAGCACCTACTATGCATGCAGTGGATCGCATTTGGGATGTGAACTCCATCAAAAAATTTGAAGATCAGGAGCACCTATTGGGGAAAGGTAGAATGAAAAAAATGAGAGGTAATATATCAATAATTGTGGAGATTTATATTAATACACATAAATTTTCATTTTTTTTGTATATGATCATACTCACTAATATATTAATATCTCTTGTTTCTTCAACGATCTTGGCATAAACAAAGCGTGAATAGGGTTCTACCCTAGTCTCCTCTCTGCACCAATTTTTCTATCGATTTCTTCTCAGAACTCAGTGATGCAATGCTTGGACGTGGAGGCAGACTTGAATGAGATGTTGTGTGTGGTTTGGGGGAAGCATGTTGCTCCAACAACCATTTTTGTCAACATTTTTGAAGATATTTCGGAGCTCCTTTCGTTGGATTTGGGGCGGTTAGGGTTTCTTCCTTAGCCATTCCTTACCACTTTCGCCTAGTTCCTCATTCGACCGGCACATTTTCCTCTTCCTATTCATGGTTTTGGCTGATGGTAGCTTATTTTTTCGTTGGTAGCTCTGCCCATGTGGACGATTATCGTTTCTCTTGCTTGGAGTTTTGTTCCTACCTACGACGGATCTGGTGGGGTGGATCTGTTCGGCTTCGCCTCTCCATCTTCATCTTCATCTTGATCCGATTTGGGGTTTCCTTGAAGGCTCTCTCTCGGTGGTTTGATGTCCAGGTGTTTGGTCTTTGGACCTGGGATCTGATGCATTTTGTATCGGTTGTTGGTTTTTCTACTTCTTTATGGAGTTGGGTCAGAGCTTTGAGGTCCACTATTGGGCGTGCAGTGTTCCTACACTTTGACGTCCATCTTCGACCGTGCATCTTCTGAACTATTTTCCTATAGATGCGGGGTTTTCCCAGTTCATTTTGACATGTTTGTAACTTTGTTTAGTGAATTATTAGCTAGATCTAGGCCCTCTCAGACCTCTTTTAATTTTGCTCTTTTTTACCCATGACTAGGGAAGTGCTTCAGGAACTTGTTAAATGTAATTTGGTTCTCTGTGTGGTTCCCTTACTAGTTACTATATACTTGGCTATTTCCTTATAGTTAGTATATACCTGCGAATGTAATTGTGTACCTACTTAATGAAATAACGAATTTTTCTGTGGAAAAAAAAATATTAATATATGTTATTTCATAAATTATTAATTTTTACCATGGTTATAACTAATATTTAATATTTGTGAATTATGTTTTTTTTTATTCAGATGCTCAAGATTGGGATGCACTGCATTTATACATTGCAAACACTCTTGATTGGATGAATGTATGGATTGAAATATGTAAACAACATCATGGCGGTAGTTTATCATGGCAACGACTCTTTGAATTGGTTAGAGAATCTCATCATAACAGAGATGCCAATGTTATGCAAAGAGAAATTGATTTATCATATGGTTTGAAAGATGGACATGCAAGAAAATTCACCCATTTTATTCAGTTATTTTATATTATATTAATGTGACTACATGTGTACTGTCTTTTTCAAATACTTTCCAATTTATATAGACATGTTAATTTCTTAATTGACAATGCATCTTTTACATATCTGGCATATTGCAGTTGAAACACCACAAGGCTATGTGGTGCAATGGTCATAAATTTCGCATCAAACAGTTGGATGAAACTAGGAAAAATTCTAATAGTGGAATAACTGGAGTATTCCAGGTCACTAATTTTTACTCTAGGAGTGACAAACATCCCCGAGAATATGAAAATAGATAGTAAAGGTATTTGAATGATATACTTGAGTGTGACTTTAATTCCTTCAAATTAGTTATGTTCACCATCAAATGGTATAGGTTATGAATGCATGAACGCGATGAGGAAATAATTGTTATTCAACATGCCAATGAATTTACGATGACTAAAACAACGATGTTTGAAAGAGGAAATGATCACTATGTTTTTCCAAACCAATGTGAATAGGTCTTTTAATCAAATGTTCCAAGTGAGAGGGATTGTTCATTTGTGTTAGATATGATCCAAGAGGAAGGCCAGTTAAGTATACTCATGTACAAGAAGAAGATGATGTTGAAGAAGAATATGATTCACCAGATCGAACAGATCAGGAAGATCATGTAGGTTCGACAGACGAAGAAGATGAAGAAGATCATGATCCAGATGTAAGAGACAATGCAGTTCTTGATGACGATGTCGATGAAAATATGCTCGAAAATGACATTAATGACGATGATGATATTGTCAATCCTTTCAACATCATTTCTGAACCGGATGATGATACAAATGTCGAGTTCGATGAAGAAGAAGATACATAATAAATATGATTATACAGATGTTGAGTTGGATCAGGTATGTGACTATATATTTTAATTTGTATGAATTATTCTCTTAAAATAATTTACTTATGTCATGGGTTAATTACATGTTTTTAAGTTTTATGCGACGTTTTTATATCCTATGTTACATGTTGTTTAATTATTATGTGAAACATGAAAATAGTTTCCAATATACTAAAGTACGTGGTAAACTAAAAATATCATTTACAAACACATAATTTCATTTACCTTCATTAATTTTTGTTTTTGTAGTTTCTATGCATGAATCTTACTAGGTTTCTTTTGATTATTTTCTATTTTATAGATTGGGTATTGGGGAATTGAGAGTGATGTAATTGGGAAGGGAGGGGCCATATGAGCTTCCACCTTCATGTGGTTGGAATTGTTCAGTAGAGGATAAATTATTCTTGAAAACAAGAGAAGCTCATTCATTTTTATACCATCATTATCGTAGATGTCATCATTGTTGTCATAGTATTACATCAATGAAGTTTTGAAGAATGTGTTTGTCATTTCTATAGAATATTCATTGAAACTATTTGAAAACATGGGACTTTGGCCCATGAGTTATGTGGCAAGAATAACGTGTGTTTCCAAACTCAAATATGACTCACAAACCCACTGATCTATATATCTGATCTTGACCTCATTTATTTTTAACTTTTCATTGTGATGAAAAATCCATCTTTTCATTCATTGTTTAATCAACACCATAAAAATATGTCCTTGCAGTGGTATATGCGGGAGTGTGTTCGTCGAATGAATTTTAAAAGGAACAATGAAAATACATTGTACTAGAACTAGACATGGGCAACAATGACCTGTGAATGGGCCAATGTTGAAATTTTTTCAAACTATTTCTATATGCACTGAAATTTGACATGGATAGACTATTCACATTCCTTAACGATATGGGAGGGTTTCTGGACTCAAATTTGACTCACACACCCACTTGTTTCCATCATCAATTCATCATGTGAACCATAACACCTATTTTTCTTTCAAAGTACACAAATTGGTTGACACAAGTTTTAAGTTTGCATCAGCCTTTCTTCATTTTTCTTTCAAGTTCTACATTGTATATGCAATGTATGTGTGTCATAGTTGTGATGAAAAATACCTCTTTTTTCGTTCATTGTTTAATCAACACCATAAAAATATGTCCTTATAGTATTATATGTGAGAACGTGTGTACTGTCGAATGAATTTTAAAAGGAACAATGAAAAGGCATTGTAGTAGGACTAGACATGGGCAACAATGACCTATGAATAGGGCCAATGTTGAAATTTTCTCAAACTGTTTCTGTATGCATTGAAATTTGACATGGATAGACTATTTGCATGCCTTAACAATATGGGAGGGTTTTTGGACTCAAATTTGACTCACACACCCACTTGTTTCCTTCATCAATTCATCATGTAAACCATAAACCCTATTTTTCTTTCAAAGTACACAAATATCTTGACCCAAGTTTTAAGTTTGCATCAACCTTTCTTCATTTTTCTTTCAGGTTCTACATTGTATGTATAATTTATGTGTGTCATAGTTGTGATGAAAAATCCCTCTTTTCATTCATTGTTTAATGAACACCATAAAAATATGTCCTTGCAGTACTAGATGCGGGAACGTGTGTACTGTCGAATGAATTTTAAAAGTAACAACGAACAGACATTGTACTAGGACTAAACATGGGCAATAGTGACCTGTGAATGGGGCCAATGTTGAAATGTTTTCAAACTATTTTTGTATGCACTGAAATTTGACATGGATAGACTATTCAAATGCCTTAACGATATGGGAGGGTTTATGGACTCAAATTTGACTCACACACCCACTTGTTTCCATCATCAAATCATCATGTAAACCATAAAACCTTTTTTATTTCAATGTACACAAATAGCTTGACACAAGTTTTAAGTTTGCATAAACCTTTCTTCATTTTTCTTCCAGGTTCTACATTGTATATACAATGTATGTGTGTCATAGTTGTGATGAAAAATCCCTCTTTTCGTTCATTGTTTAATAAACACCATAAAAATATGTCCTTGCAGTACTATATGCAGGAACATGTGTACTGTCGAATGAATTTTAAAAGGAACAACAAACAGACATTGTACTAGGACTAGACATGGGCAACAATGAGCTGTGAATGGGGCCAACATTGAAATTTTTTCAAACTTTTTTTGTATGCACTGAAATTTGACATGAATAGACTATTCACATGACTCAACGATATGGGGGGGTTTCTGGACTAAAATTTGACTCACAAACCCACTTTTTTCCATCATTAATTCATCATGTAAACCATAAACCCTATTTTTATTTCAAATTAAACAAATAGATTGACACAAGTTTTAAGTTTGCATCAGCCTTTATTCATTTCTCTTTCAAGTTCTACATTGTATATATAATGTATGTGTGTCATAGTTGTGATGAAAAATCCCTCTTTTCGTTCATTGTTTAATGAACACCATAAAAATATGTCCTTCCAGTAGTATATGCGAGAACATTTGTACTGTCGAACGAATTTTAAAAGGAACAATGAAAATACATTGTACTAGGACTAGACATGGGCAATAGTGACCTGTGAATGGGGCCAACGTTGAAATTTTTTCAAATTGTTTCTGTATGCACTGAAATTTGACATGGATAGACTATTCACAGGACTTAACAATATGGGAGGGTTTTTGGACTAGAAATTGACTCACACACCCACTCGTTTCCATCATCAATTCATCATGTAAACCATAAACCCTATTTTACTTTCAAAGTACACAAATTGGTTGACACAAGTTTGAAGTTTACATCAACCTTTATTCATTTTTGTTTTAGGTTCTACATTGTATATACAATGTATGTGTGTCATATTTGTGATAAAAAATCCCTCTTTTTTTGTGCATTGTTTAATCAACACCATAAAAATATGTCTTTGCAGTACTAGATGCAAGAACATGTGTATTGTCGAACGAATTTTAAAAGGAACAATGAAAAGACATTGTAATAGGACTAGACATGGGAAACAATGACCTGTGAGTGGGGATAGATCACTATGATGAATGGCCCATGCGTTCCTAAGGAAATTTCTATGATCTTGTACCTTGTCGTTTCACCCTAGAGCATTCCTTAGACAACCATGAGAACCATAGTTCACATTACAAATGCATTTGAAATGACCATTGTATATCACATAGGGCATGAGTGATACCATAAATCCCTAGGCATGGACCATGAAAGATAAAATGAAAGGGGGTCCCCAACTATAGGGACTTGGGGCTAGTCTAATTTTAAGTCTAAGTTCTATTCCCAATCCTAGTTGGTCTAAGTGCAAGTATTAATACTAATATGTAGGTTCATTCCTCTCAAATAATGCATAATTGAAATCATCCTTTTCAATGTGGGCCACTTTTAAAAATATTCCATGTGGTGCATATGGGAGATATTTATATGAAAAAAATTGCCTAGAACAATCCACATATAGGGTGTCGCAGGAGGTGGGATGCCCTACAAATGATTGGGGTGATTTTTTTGAAATAAGGGTTGTATGTGGTTGTTCACAATGCAAAGTAATAATAAAAATATCTTGTTGAGTAATTTCTAAAGAATTATTTTCAATATAAAATTCTAGAGGTTGATGGAAGTATATCTCCTATAGTTATTCCTAACCCCATAAGTGAAATTGGGCATACAAGGGAAAAAACTAAATTTAGGAATTTTATTGAGCCTATGAGAAATGTGTCTAGACAACCCGAGAATGTTCCCTACTATCCCATCATAAAGTTATAATTGTTTATATACCCAAGAATCAATTGTTGGACCTATTAAAACTAGGTTATCTAAGGTGGTGGGTGCAATAGTGAAGAGTTTTCTAAAGAGAAATACACAATAAAATATTTATCAATATGATGTTAGGGAAGAACTTTTAGATATTTCCTTACCTCCAACTTTAGAATTTCTTACAACACATCATTTAACCACACTCTATTTCTTGCATGGTTCAATGCTAAACCATTTCTTACAATTGGATAATGTTTACCCTTTTGTGGTAACAACTATGTAGTTTCCACCTCTAAAATCTTATGAGAATATCTAGGATTTTTTATACTCATCCATGGTTGCTCAAACAAGGTAGTATTGAAGTTCTTTCAATTCCATATAATGTTACTCCATTATTGACTATTTGAGGGTTGCAACATGTAGATATAGCATATCAACATATAATGTGCTTTCACATGGTGATTAAATAAAAGATCATGTTTATATTGATGGAAAACCACATATAAATGAAAATATTGTAGTATCTATTAATAGTTTTAGATGGAGTAGATTTTAGGAAATTTTCATATTTATGGCATGTAAAAATTACACAGAGGATTTTGTGTCCACAACATTTCCAAAAACATATATTTTTTCTATTGGTAAACACAATTTCAATTCTATGATGAATTATTCATTAATTACAATTTTTATAGGCAAAAATGTTGCTTTCTTATGATGATAGGTGTATGGTATTCTTATCAATGTCTCCATGGGGAGAAATAAAAGAGGCATTGTAGTTCTGTGTTAGTATGATATACAAAACTACCTATTATTTTAATTAATGTATATTTAGGTTTTCAAATTTACTTTGTGTTCATTATTTATGTGAATCATTGATGTACAATAGTTGATGTTTATAACACCATTATATATAACATGCTTAATCATAGGCGATGTTTATGGTTCATTTGAATTTGTAAGCTTCTGTTACTTAATTGGTTGAATGTGCAAATGATGACGACCACGGAGTAAAAATTGTGTACAAGACTTCATTTAACCACACTCTCTTTCGTGCATGGGTCAATGCTAAACCCTTTCTTACAATTGGATAACTTTTCCCCTTGTGTGGTAACAACTATGTAATTTCCCACTCTAAAGTATTATGAGAATATCTAGGATTTTTAATACTCATCCATGGTTCACAAAGAGAGAAAAACCTATTTTGTCTTTTGGTCCATAGTAACATATAAGTTACAATTAGGGGTATTAGCTACAATGGGGTCGTCACTATTTTTTTTAACACAAAATGAGATGGCCCTTGAACAAAATGTTAATAAATGGACCTTGGAATTCCTGAGGGGTGGAATACAAAAACAAGAGATGATGATGGAAAGTGATGATTTTGATTGTCATCATCGTCATTGTCATGAATAGGAATAGGAATTTCACCATCATCATCATAGTCATCATTGTGCTCATTGTCACCATTGTTAATCAACATTGTTAGTGTCCTACTCCTCATCATCATCGTCATCATTTTCATTGTCATCTTAATCGTCATTCTTTTCATTGTCATATCATCATGATCATCTTCATCAATGTCATACCATGTGTTGGACACTCACAGCGGCATACACCAATTTTTGAAAGCTTAATTCCTTCTCCATAATATATATTATATATAATATATAATATAATATATATTATATATTATATATAATATATAATATATTTTTAATATATTTATAACTTATATATTATATAAAATATATAACCAAAATATAGATTGGCCTCCATATCTTGACTTCCATCGACCATTGTAACAGACGATCTAGTCCATATCCTGCCTTCCCTTGCTCAAGAGTATATCCTAAAGGCTCAAGAATATATCTCGAATGCATACCCTAGATCTCATCTCTCGAATTCACCCTAGCTCCTGAATTCCCTAGCTCTCTAGCTCTCGATTTCACCCTAGCTCCCTAGCTCATGCCTCCCGACTGCACCCTAGTATCTCAACTGCCATAGCTCTCGAGAGCACCCTAGTATCGAAAAAGATCCCTCACGATCGGATATCCAGATACTAGAGGTATGACTCGACATAGGAGACAGAGGAGATAGTGGCCCATCTTCACATAGGAGACAAAATAACACCCCGGGTCAATAGAGGGGCCATGCCACCAAAATCAGTAAATGAATCCTCCAATCTATGTGATATGTATTTTAGGGCTTCAAAGAGAAAATAATTCAATGCCATGGAAATTGTTTCATCAAAAAATTAGTAAACTACAAATTTTCCCAATCCCTATAACTTTGTTTTGAATCGCATCTCAACTAATGAGTTATCGGTTGATGAGGAAATATTCCAAGGGTAAGTGTTCTTTGGACACTCTTTCCATAGTTAAGTTATATGTGGAAGACATTAGGTTTTAACTGGAGTCAAATTTTGTTAAATGAATTGTTCACTTCATGTGAGGATGCATATGTTTTTGGTCCCTAGTTCACATTGCTAATAAAAACAATCTGAGTTACCAAGCAATGTGCACTAGGGCTAGTGATTCTCAAGTTTATTGAACCAATATTGGAAATGGTAAATCTTTAGGAGAAAGAGGAGAAGTTAGAGTAGGAATTCCCTCCTCATTTTCTTTGTCAAAAGAAGAATTATCATCCATACAAGGGAAATAATATTGGAATAATAATAAGAAGAAGTTGACGGAGGAGTAAATTGACAAATCGGTTCGCGGGCCAAATATGGCACAAAAATCAAACTAGGTTCACAAGCCAAAACAAAATATTAAACTAAACATCTCTAGTGAGCATCACCTTCGTAGTGTGGTGTACATAAAGGTGATTACATTTTCCATCCTCTAAATAACCAACAATAATACATCTTTACTCCTGATCTCTAAAAATGTATTCTTCTTATCAAGAATGTGAGACTAAGCATCATAGACAAACATATGACAGTTGCTAACATATGGCTTTTTTTTACCCCATGCTTCTTCTAATATTACAATATGCACAACCTTAGTAGGAGTGTGGTTCAGTATGTAGTTGACACAATTAATGGCTTTGACCCAAAACTTAGGGGGAATATTACTAGATTGAATAATGTAGTAATAGCCATTTCTTTTAAAGTTGGATGCTTTCTCTTGAACACACCATTCTAATGCGATGTACAAGGGATAATGTGTGTTCGAGTACAAAATATAATGAAATTTTTGTTAACATATTAGCCTCCATTTTTTTTTTATCTTAGTCTCTACATGTGATGACTACATCTTAGCCCCAAGACCCATATGTAGTATTCAAAACATATAAATGTCACACATGTCCAAATATTATGCCCAAAAAATTGAATTTAGAGCCCATGTCATGGTTTCTAGGTGTTTTTCATGGCACATGAGCTTGAGAAGGTTCAATTATGGCTTAAGTACTTTACTCCCCCCTTAACGATGTTTAGGTGTTCAGACCCATTTCTAGGGGAACAAAACCTACTCATGGAACCTGTATCCTACTTGGAGGCCTTCAAGGAAACCTTACAAATGAGTGATGTGTTGGTTAAGGCCTCTCTACCCGTCCTTACTGCAAAAAACCTCCTAATGGTGTCCTTATCCAAATTTGATGCTAAGGACCCCCTAGGGAGGGATTGTGTTGTGGTTTCTAGGTGTTTTTCATGATTATTGAGCCTAAGAAGTGAAATATAGGGCCCTCATATCCCAATCAAGTGATACAAAATCCTAACCATGATGTACCCAATAACTATGCCATATGTGGAACCAAGACATGTTCTTTTTTAGGGCCTTTGTTGTGGTTTAATCATGGCACCCATATCCCTCTAGTAGACCAAAGATACCCTATGAAGGTCATGTGTCATGGTTCAAGGATGATTTTAATGACATGACTTGAGAATCTTCATGGTTTTTCGTTTTGGTGCTTGAATCAAGACTCTTCATTTAGGACATAAGGCCATTATTTCTCTCCCTTGACATTGGTTAGACCTTAGTACTAATTATTGGTTCATAAATAATCTAGTCATGGATCCCATATCCCATTTGGACATTAGTGATACCCCTTCATTGATATGTGACCCAATACTTCTCTCAAATCCTCCTTATGATCTCTTCTTAGGATTTTTTGGGTGCTAAATATCTAGCATTGCTAAATCCTCACACAATCCCTCAATGAACAAGTGACATTCTTCCTTGTATTTTTCCTATGTTGGAACCTATTCCTTTACAATATATCCTTTCTCCTTCCATTCCTCGTTCACCCATGGAATATACCCCTTCTTTCTCTTTTTCATCCAATATCCCTTAGGTTGGAACTCCTATCCTTATTCATAGGGAACTCCATCCTACTACCTGTCCATTTGATTGTTCTTTCTGGGTAGTCTTATCCATCTCTCTCTCCTCCATTATCACCTTGATATTCTTAGGGTAACACCTACTCTTCTTGTTTTTTTCCCCCCTTCCATTTTTCTAGTCCCATAATCATATCCTATCATACATTTATTATTCATGTCTCTTCTTTACCTTATCCTTAAGATTCCTAGGGAAACTTTTTACTCTCTTCCTTGTCTTATCTTTTCTCTTGTTTACCACCTATTTCCTCGATCTGTTCATATTTTATTCCCTCCCTTTAGTTCATTGTCTTGAGTAGGGATGAATTCAACATGGCATTCCTTAGTTGAGACTAGTCACCACTCCCTTGATATCTTCCATAAGGGGTTATGTTTGGTGGTTGCATCCTGTAGCATATAGCTATAAGGTCACCTTCATTTCCATGAAATTTCCTTCCTCTCAATGCTCTCCTCCTACCTTAGATGGTGCTTAATTAATGGTGTTTCCTTGTGTTCCTTTTCCATCCCCATGCTAAAATATTTGTATATTTTAACCTTGTAAAATATCTACTGCAAAAAGATATCAAGTAAAAGAACGTAAAAGATACAATGACAAATACAAACATTACACAGAGATTTTTCCCTTGGAAACCCAAACCGGGAAAACCAACATATTATATATTCATTCATATGTTACATTGTTTACAATACAATATACATATAGGATCCAGCGGCATCCAAAACCCTAACCCAATGACTTGGATTATTCCACAACCCTAATTCCTTAACCGGAAATAGAAAACCATCGGCAAAAACCGTGTGCTGAAAAACCACCTAAATATGTGACACGTTTCCTGAGGCACGTGACACATTTCCAAAGGAAAAAAAACACTACTACTTGTGCAAAGAATATAACACATACCCAACATTCTCCCACTTGTTGTTTTCTTTACATACATGGGGTTACAGGGTTACATAGTCAACAATCCAGGGAAACAATGCCCATGGATCAACTACACCAAGAGAACTTCTCAGTGCTCACAGATTTTGTTAATGAATCTACAAAATTCTTCAAAGTGTCCACCTTCATCAGAAATACTTTCTTTTCTTCAACCATATCTCTCACAAAGTGATATTGAATATGAATATGCTTTGTCTTTGAATGATGGGTTGGGTTCTTCGCCAGAAAAATTGCACTCTAACTGTCACAATCTATCCTTACAGCTTGTTGTACCAACCCAATACCTAAACATGATCTTTGTAACCATACTGCTTCCTTACGTGCATTAGTGGCTGCCATGTATTCAGATTCTGTAGTTGAAAGTGCCACTATAGCCTGTCTTTCTCTCATCCAACTTATTGCTCCTCCAAATTGGTTAAACACATACCCACTTGTAGATCGCCTACGATCTATACCTCCAGCCCATTCTGCATCCACAAATCCATGTGTATCCACCACTCTATCCAATCTTAGTCTTCCTTCGTAGCACAATCCATAGCTAGCAGTGCCACACAAATACCTGAAAACCCTTTTTACTATTGTCCAATGCTCCTTCCCTAGTCTTGACATATACCTATTCAAAACTCCCACTACATGTGCAATGTCCGGTCTAGTACAGACCATTACATATATCAAACTATCAACTGCACTCACATATGGAACATGAGACATGTCCTCCTCCTCTTCATGTGTCTTGGGACACTGATCTGTAGATAACTTTACAACAACAGGAATAGGAACCTTGACCGGTTTACTCACATTTGTTGCCAATGGGATTTCTTCCAGTTGAAAACTCCATAAGATCCAAAGACTCATTCTTATCCAAAGATGTCATTTCTTCATTCATGGTCCTTTTCCAGAATTTTCATCCTCTAAATCCACTTCCTCCCTAACAGTTCTAGGATCATCATTAGTAATAGACAAAGAAAAATTTGAATGGAAATCAGATAGAGTGTACCTTTCTGGTAGCCTTCTTTCTCGAACCAATCTCCTCAATACTAGATTATGAGGATCTTCTTCTTCTGATTCATGTTCTTCTGTAGAGTCTGATTCATCATCCTTTAAATCAAACTCTATTTTTTGTGGTTATTCCTTACTTGGTAGGACTTCATGTTTAACAACATCCTTCATTTCTCTAAATACCACATCTTGGCTATACACTACCTTCTTAGTTTCTGGGTTCCAAAGCTTATAAACTTTGAGACCATCTTTATATCTAATAAAGATACACTTTTTAGCCTTCTTATCCAGCTTACTCATGTTTTCCTTTGGAACATGAACATATGCATCACAGAAAAATAACTTGAGATGTGTGAGAGAAGTTTCCTTACCAGTCCATACCTCTTGTGGAGTATTGTCATCCAACGATGATGAGGGTGATCTGTTGACTAGGTAACATGCATTACCCACTACCTCTACCCAGAATTCTTTCCCTAATGTGGCACCACTAAGCATGCACCTTGCTTTTTGCATCAACATCATGTTCATCCTTTCTACAACTCCATTTTTCTAAGGTGTATATGGAGTAGTCTTTTGCCTTGCTATACCACACTTCTTACAGAATTCTTCAAATTCATTCCCGTAGAACTCTCCGCCATTATATGTCCTCAACACCTTAATTCTTTTCTCTATTTGATTCTCAAAAAGAGCCTTAAACTCTTTAAACCTGTCAAAGACTTCATATTTCTTCCTAAGGAATTATATCCAAGTATTCCTCGAGAATTCATCAATAAATGAGATGGAGTACATAGATTTTTCCAATGATAGGACCAACACAGGTCCAAAAAAATTACTGTGAACTAGTTGTAAGATTCCTTCTGCCCTCTTTGCACCAGAGGGGAATCTTACCTGATTCTTCTTCCCATATATACAATGTTCACAGAAATCAAAATCCAGAGAGCAGTTAGACATACCTTCAACCATACCTTTACCGTGTAGTAGTCGAAGACCCTTCTCTTTGATATGCCCCAGTCCTTGATGCCACAACNGGAGTACATAGATTTTTCCAATGATAGGACCAACACAGGTCCAAAAAAATTACTGTGAACTAGTTGTAAGATTCCTTCTGCCCTCTTTGCACCAGAGGGGAATCTTACCTGATTCTTCTTCCCATATATACAATGTTCACAGAAATCAAAATCCAGAGAGAAGTTAGACATACCTTCAACCATACCTTTACCGTGTAGTAGTCGAAGACCCTTCTCTTTGATATGCCCCAGTCCTTGATGCCACAACATAACCTTTTCTCTAGAGACTGTAGCAGTTCTTTCTTCTTCAACTCCAATATCATGAACAATGGAAATATTACACCCATCACTAATAGTTCTTCCTTCTAGCTTATACAAAGTTCCAAACCAAACTCTTTTCAGCAACACCATTGCTCCTCTAACCATCCTGCAGGTTTCCTTTTCAAATATTGTTTTTACCCCTGCATCGTCCATTTTGCTTATAGAAATCAAATTTATAGCCAAACCTAGGATGTGTAGAACACTAGGTAATGTTCTAATCCTTCCATCTATGAGCCTCAACTTGAATCGTCCTTGTCCTATGATTCTGGTTGTCGAATCATCACCTAAGGAAAAATTACCTCCATCATACCTTTCATATTCATAGAACCACTCCCTGTGGGGAGTCATATGAAAGGATGCACCAGAGTCAACCAACCATGCCTCATGATCTGCATGTGTGCTTGAAGAAGCCAAGTACACATCCCCTCCTTCTTCCTTGGAGTTCTTTTCTTCTGTAGAATGATGTTCTTCAGATCCCTTCTTTTTCTCAACCTAGGATCTACACTACTTCTTGTAGTGCCCTTATTTTCCACATCTCCAACATACCCTTACAAACTTTCTGGGAGATTTAGATCTACCCTTAGACTTAGATCTCCCACTTGAGAAATTAGATCTATTCCTTTCCTGGGAACATCCTCTTGCAAATAATGCATCTTGTGCTCTATCCTTCCATATTCTTCCATCTCATCTCCTCTGACAATAAGGATGAGACCACTTCTTTAAAATTCAAGTTAGTTGTATTACTACATATGGCCATAACCAGACCATGCCAGGAGTCTGGTAAAGAACACAGTAAACTAATACATTTATCTTCATCTGAAATTTTAATCTCAACATATACTAACTAACTTACCACAGTATTGAAGGTGTTCAAATGCTCTGCCACCGAGTCTCCATCTCTCATCCTCAGGTTATATAGCTTCTTTCTTAGGAATAGATTATTTACTAGGGACTTATACTGATACAAATTCCCCAACTTTTCCCATAAATCCTTGGATGTAGCTTCCTCTGACACATTCAGTAATATTGAATCGAAGAGACACAGTCGAATTGTGATGTTTCCCTTCCGATCCAACTTTTTCCAATCATCTATTGAAGTTCTTGTAGGTGCAGTACCGAGATCTACCATGATACACTGATCTCTTTCCACCAACAGATCTTCCATATTGAGCTTCCACAACTCAAAACTTTTCCCATTAAACTTCTCGATCTCCAACTTCAAATTTCTTGCCATTTCTTTTCACTTGAAAAATCAATACCTCGGATCTCCCACTGTAACAAGGCTTATCATAGTCCCAAGACAAACCCTTTACCACAAAGGCGTCCCCTTGAAGCCAACAAATATATAATACCAAATGTATATTTTAACCTTGTACAATATCTATTGCAAACAGATATTTAGTAAAAGAACAGAAAAGATACAATGACAAATTCAAACATTACATAGAGATTTTTCCCCTGGAAACCCAAACTGGGAAAACCAACATATTCTATATTCATTCATATGTTACAGTGTTTACAATACAATATACATGTAGGATCTAGTGGCATCCAAAACCGTAACCCAATGACCTGGATTAGTCCACAACCCTAATTCCTTAACCGGAAATAGAAAACCATCGGCAAAAATCATGTGCCGAAAAACCACCTAAATATGTGACATGTTTCCTGAGGCAGAAAAAACACTACTACTCGTACAAATAATATAACACATATCCGACAATATTCACCTCATGCCTTCAACGGTGCCTTTCTAGAATCAATGGCACATGCCCTCGCTAATGTCACCTTACAATTAATATTAGTTCCTTCAATGGTTCCTTTCCAAAATATTAACAATATCACCTCACCATCATCAATTCCTTTGATGGTTCCTTTTAAAATAATCACTTCATGTCTTCATTCATGTCACCTCACGATAATTCTACCTCTAATTCCCCCGCTAGTTGTAGGCTAGCATTTCCAAATTTCATTGTCCCTCATAATAGTTGTTTCCTCTCACCTCTCTTTCCTTCACTAGTTCAACCCTAGTATGGTATTCTCTTACCTATTGTCTCCTCTCTCTTTCACCTTTTCTTGAATGTTGTGCTCTCATGGTAATTGTTGTCACTATCCCTTCCCTACTTAAGGAAATTTTCTAACCTTTGTTTTGTAGGAATATAGATTTCTTGGGTACTAATATCACAATGTTTACACCTCTTATGTCTTGGCAAGGTTAAGAATTTCCATAGAACATAAAAATTTGAAATCCTTATGTGACATTCCTCTTATGAAACAAGGATTTGTATCATTTTTTCTTTGTTACATTGTTCTTTTCAATGTTTGACACAAACACATTTATTCACAACATGTGGGTTCATAATTAAAAAAAAAACTTTATGAATGAACGTGATAAGATATTAGTCAACAAGGCGAAGCCCTTGTGATCCTTATGAGTATTTAAGATGTGTATGGTGGTCTCTATAATCATAAAATTTTACTATGTTAGAAATGATGACATTTGATTCAATTTTGTATAGGTGTACTAAGTGAACTATGACATTTGCATGGTATTTTTAAAATTTGGGTCATTTTTCTTCCATTTATCTAGATAATTAGCTCATACTTTTTGTCATTAGCAGTGCACACATAGTAATCTATCAAGAAATTATTTCTTTGATTAAAACCTCTTTCTCCTTCCCATAGCTACTTTTCATCGAAGTTAAAATTCTTGCATTTCATTTTCCTCTTGCATGCTTTAAAGAGTTGAGTCGAAATGTCATTAGTTTCATGACCACTCCTTTGAGTAACAACAACCTAAAATCAAGAACTAATTAAAATTGATCTAGAAACTTTTCTAGGGCTCTTCAAACCCATCTTAGCTTAGGTGTAGAGATTTGCAATAGGATTGTGAGAATAACTTTCCAAATCTTCTAAACAAACATAAAGATTTGAGTTAGGGAGTTAAATTGAGTTTCTATATCATTGACTTTGAGAAGCCCTTCTAACACAAGGGTCAAGCACAAGGTCGCATTGGGGCCAAAAGAGTAATCAAACCTGCTTTGTTGGTATTGGTGTTGATTGTCGACTATCGCCCCTCTACTTTGGTATAGTAGGTGGTACCATAGAGGCCATAATATTTTAGACTTCCTACCCAAGGTGACATCACTGAGAAGCCCTTCTAACACAAGGGTCAAGCACAAGGTCGCATTGGGGCCAAAAGAGTAATCAAACCTGCTTTGTTGGTATTGGTGTTGATTGTCGACTATCGCCCCTCTACTTTGGTATAGTAGGTGGTACCATAGAGGCCATAATATTTTAGACTTCCTACCCAAGGTGACATCACACTGAAGTTGGTGTTGTAACTGGAATCGACGTTGGATAGACTCACTCAGACTCCTTGGAGGGTTTCCCACTTATCGGTGAGGTAACTTGCACCAGGGCGTCGGTTTGTTAAGCTGGTTGTCAACATAACTTTCCCACCCATCAAAACTCATCCCCTTCACACATTGTTCCTACGATGTTGGATTCCATCACCAACTAGTGCTTCTTTGTGAGAAGGTTTGTTTGCATGCTTGACTCCTAGATTAATTAGCATGTGCTGTGTTTTCTCCTTATTTGGCCTTAGGATTGAGTTTGTGTCTAAAGGCATCAATTCCAGGGTAATTCCTCATTTGATCAATACAAAATATGGATACCATTAAAATAAAAGGGAATAAAGAGGTAACAAATAGCTCATACCTAAATTACGTCTTATAATTATGAAGAGGTTGTCAAAGTAAGTAGAATGTTAAGGGAATGTTGGACACCTTAATCCAAGCATATAATGTTCACCTCTCATTCTATTTTCATATATGTTTTATTCTAAGATTTTAGAGGTTTTTTTTAATGTTATTTTTTATTATTTATGTTCATTTTTTTTATTCATGATGTAGATTAAGTATTAGCTAAAGTAGTCAAGGGATATGTTGTTATGCTAGTTGAGTTGAGATTTAATTATTACCGCTTGGTTCATATTCTTTGCATAGACTATGTATGGAGTGAGAAGAGTAATTGGTTGAATTCTTGTACCCATGAAGGATTTAGTATAGGATTGAGGATCACTTTTGTAAAGTCATTAGACGACTTGAGTAAGTAAATTCTACATACACATGATCATACTAAGGAGGCCATTCCACATACATTGAAACACACGTACATATTCAACATGCCATTATATGTGGTGTCCTCATACCACACACTTCCAACCATGGGACATGTATCCATTCCTAGGACATTAAAATTTTGGCCCTCAATAGACCATTTCACTATATCAAAGTAGGGATGGCCTTCCATATAGGCTTGGAATGGCTTAAACATATGTCAATGAAGTATCACATTCATTAAAATAAATAGATATAATCCAGCACAATAAATAAGCTTTCTATATCTACACATTAAGATCGAGACATGCACCCCTTACCAAACCCCTCCCCCCACCATAAAAATGAAAGTAAGGTAGAGAGACAAATTGAAATCCAATTCTACTTCTTGTTTCTGCCTTCCTTATTGGTTCTTCGAGTGTCAACCTTAGTGTGTTACTCTTTAATGAGTGAGAAGATATAATTAGTCTTGTTTTAGAAAACCTAGAATATTACTCTTTTTTAGAATCATTGAAAAGAAATAATGTTCTTATTTATTATATCCCTTGAATGGATGGGACAAAGACAGAGAATATGCAATAGAGGAGAGAAATATTGAATACCATTAAATTGAATATTCATAGAAACAAATAGAGAACTTATGTTTTAACATAATATAGTCCAAAAATTGGTTGTGTACAAGCAATTTTCCACTCTAACATGGGCATCTACTATAGATGCCACCCCTAAACAGGGCTTTGAAGAAAAAATATTGAAGGAATCTAAGCTACATGCTCATAACTCACTCAACCCACCCCATTTTCAATAAGCTCTAATACCATGTTAAGAAATAGACAAAGCACAACACAAGACAAGAATTGGAGAAAAATCCATATTCAACACATGTATTCATCCAATGATATCAATTTATAGTGAATGTATATAACCACCCCTACATCTAGATCTCACTAACAACTCGTCAGTGGATAAGGATGATACCTCATCAGTAGATAAGGATGTCAACTCATAAGAAGGTGATCTCAGAAAGGAATCACATTATAACATTGCAAATGTCATCACCTTTCTTTTTCATATCTTTTGGATCAAAGACATGGGAACTATATGAACTTATAAGAGGCATTCCCTGGGAATCAAGGACAAAAAATTGTCTCCAAGGAAAATTGAGGACCTTTATTAGTTCAAATACGACACATTGCAGTTAAATTAGAACAAGCATTCAAATTTATTGTATATTAAAGGATGCTACAACACTAATCAGAGAAAGTAGTAGAAAAGGATTGATTTTGTTGATTGAGCTTATTAGGAGTGAACTTTAATGCATTCAATTAAGTATGACTTTTACACTCCCATAATATTGTGGATGATCATTTTTAGTGTAGGGTTGTTTTCATTTTTTGAAAAGTGGGTTAGAACAATGTTGTAAGATAAGTGTTGGGTGGGGGATAAGGAGTCTTGTGAAGGGGGAATGGAGGAATTAACACTGAACATGTTGAAATTGGTGGTTTAAGCAATTGAAGTTTATGAAATGTAGCATTGTCTCTTGTAAGTATACAAGGATAGAGGAATAGTTCCAATCATGGTTTTTGTCAAAGTCACGATGACCAAGCATGTCGAGGTCACTAAGTTGGATGGTGTTGCTAGAGTGGAGTTGAGATAGGATTTCCCATTCATATAATTCTATGGGACATTTGACATGTATTTCATCATCAATAATATCTACATAATCATTGTTTCGAGGTTGTTCAAGTTTTTAGTTAATATGTGATGTATTATATGAGTTTTTATTTGTTCCCAATTTTCAATAATTTCTTAATTGGAGAAACCAATGTCAATGGGAATACTATGAAAATGTATGTAGAGAAATATATTACTCCAAAAAAAATTGGAATAACAATCTAAATATTTTTTTTCCTAGGGAAAACATCATGTGAAAAAACCTTTGAGTGCGTCCCTGTGATCCATGCATGGTAAACGAGGTAATCGTCGACCCTAAGTATGGATCCAAACCTCGAGGGGATTAATGGAGTTGAAATTTTTACCTCCCCAACTTCAGGGGAGATATCTCACATCTAGCTCAAGGCTGCTTGAGCTAACCGCCGAGGCTATAACAATCTGAATCTATAGAAGGAATTGTAAAGTATTGGTGAAAAACATGGACAATCATGGTGTGCTCCATTTTTTTCCACTTTTCCTTTGTCTGAAAAGCATCAAAGGAACAATTTATTAAAACATCAATAAGTGGAAATGGCTCTAGATAAATAGGTCATTTCATGTACGTGTCATTTAGTCTTGGTGTTGAAAGAGTGTCACTTGCATCAAGTGGGACATGCCTAAAATATTTCGAATCACATTCAAGGAAAGAAATTATTGACTACAAATTGTTAAGGGAAGTTTTTTTATCATATGGCATGTTTCTTATGATCCGAAATCATGTTCAACAATAGTTTTCGTAAAGAAATTTTGAATTTTAATTACAACAGGGTCCTGTGTAGCCGCAACTTGGGAGATTTTGGTTAGCATATGGAGATAACTTTCTGATTTTAGCTTTGATTTAGTTGCATACTTGGAAATGTAGTTTAGCACAACATGATGAGAGAGAACATGTTGGAAGTCAATATATCATAGTTGTAGATGTTTAATCTATCATTATTTTGAGCAGGGTTGTATTTTTTATGATCATGCTTGTCAATGAACTTGTTAGATGTAGCATGAAACTCCCATGGAACTTTATACCAACAGTTACGGGTGGAAAATTTCTTTTGCAAATATGAATATTCATTTCATTTTGTGTGTTGTTGAACATAGTTAAATAGTTCCTCATAGTATTGAAGTGGATTGGATGTGAATATTTATACTATTCTTAGTAGGTAGGTATCATAAATAATTGAGCGATGAAATTGGATATTCCTATGGTGGATATCTCATGAGTTTCAAGATATAACATATTTATCAAATAAATATTTTGTAGCATTTACCAATTAGGTCCTCCCAATGAAGTGTGTTCATATCTTGTGCATTTTCCAACCATATGAAACTATGAATATGGTTGGACCATATATTCCTCCATTGATACCAACATGAAACAGTAATTATAAGAAGATGCATGTGAAGACAAGAGTTCTAGTTAACAAGAGTGTGGGAAATAGGGTTAGATGTCTAACTTGTACTAGTATTATTTTGCATGGAGGCATTTCTCCCGAACCTCTTCATGAAAGATTGTGAATCTATGGTGCATGTACAAATATGTGAGATGTAGGTTTATGATAATGTTTTGAATTCTCTAGTTACATTGCTCATTTGCATTAGATGGAGCTTTGTCATTCGTGACCTTGTGTAAATCATTCCATTTGGTGTTTGTTGCACTAAGTGTAAAGAACAATGTTGGAGTGCTTAGTTGTGTGATCATATCTATTAGTTCATTCCTTGATTTGTTTTAGAATGATATTGTTCCATGGAGATATGAGTCAATGTGCATAAGTTGTTATGTGAGTGTGTCGTTAGGTAGATCTCCAATATATTTCGGCCAATTGTACTCAATGTTTTTATTCACAAAGACAACAATTTTTTCTTGGCTATGGCGGCACATCATAAAGTTGTACAAGAAATAACAAAATCTAGGATGTCTATCAAATATATTATCATGGTAATTGAATAGGTGTGAATCATAATATTCATTTCAATTTCCTTAATTCATGGTTGTTTGAACATGATAGCCCCTAATAGGAAGGGGGTGGGGAGGACCATAGAAAAGAGTTTCTTTGTGTTGTATTCATTGATAGGTGACAAACCAACAAGTGGTCAATCAATGGAATCAATGGATATGTAATATGTATATTGCAAGTAGATCCTTGTTTCTTCTACCTCTCTACATGCATTTGGGAGAATGTTTGCAAAATATAATGGTTTCTAGTCTTGTGGGTTAATAAAGGCATTGTATCCCTCATGAAGTTCTCTGTGGCTATTTTGTGGTTCTTGACTATTACTTGTGACAAGGTGAATCATGGGGGGTATGTTTGTAAGTTCAATAGGAAAATAAGAAATTGTGGTTAGGTTAGTTGGACATCCTTATAATAAGAATAATGTTCTAACTTATACTTCAAGCTTACCATAACGTGATATCTACTAAAAAAAAATCATAATATATTTGGTAAGAGGTGTTCCTTCTCACAAGAAAGATGTCCAAGTCCTCAATTTGGTGAGGCAAGTAATTGACAATTGTACTCATGTCCTATGGGAGATTGATAGTGTGAATACTATATTTGTATTGTCCACCACTTGTGTGGGTTACTTGAATTATTGGATTCAATCTTTCTATGAGCATTTCCTCAACTTGAGTAAGAATATCTAGTACAAATGGCCATTCTTCAAGGTCCATTTTGTTCCATATGGAAAGGTGATGACATTTTTCTCTGCAATGCATCTACAACAAGCATAGTTTTAATGAAAAGTTTTGTTTGAATCCCTGGAATTAGAGGTGTTACCCCTAATTCTTGGCCATCATTTTTTTATGTTCTACTAACAACACATGATTGGTAGTCTCTACCATCTCCATAGAATACCAAAGATCATGGTATTCCAATATCATATATCCTTAACACTTCCATGGGATGAAGTTAGAGGGAAATTTAAAATTTGTATTCATATCTAAGACTAAATGTAGTCATACCATTGCTCCTGAAACAACCTTCTAAACAAAATATCTTAGCAACCCAAAAAAAACCTATCACAAGACCACAACGATATTATCAAGAACACATATTTAACATCTCATCCCTAGCATCCCTACTATACATACACAAATTCCTATAATGTTTCATTAAATGCACTCTAATACCATAAAGAATTTGACCATGTTGAGAAGATTTTTTACCCTAGAAACTAACCTAAAACTATAGATCACTAAAGTTGAAACGCGTATCAAAATTTATGTTACAGATTACTTTAACCTAAAAACACATGACATTGATAATTAAAACAAAAAACATTCTAATATAAAGAATCAAAATATCATCATTGATTTTATATTAAATCTGAAATAGAAAGCTAAAGTTGTAGCTAAAAAATCAACTCTTGGACCATAAAGTGGTTTTCCTTAATTCCCCTTTATAAACTAGTAATAAGAGAGGTACAATGAATATAAACGCATGGAAAAAAATTATGTAGTGTGAAATATAACCATAGTTCATATTGATTGCATGGATAAGCGAGCCGAATCAAGGTGCACCCCCCTAGAGATTCATACCCTTCACTAAGTTGGGAATCCACATGCATGAGTGCCCCTACTAATTTAGGTAATTGCACCCTCTAATTGTGCATCCAAAACTAAAGATATAAAAAAAATATTTAGAACTTTGAATATGTTGGATTACTGAGAGGGGGGGTGAATCAGTAATGGCGTAATTATAATCCTTTTTCTTCAAATGTTATATCAATGTAGAATTATTATTCAATAATGAGCAGTAAGAAATAAACAATCACACACATACACAGTACACCAGTGTTTTATGTGGAAACCCAAATCGGGAGAAAACCACAGAATGTTTTTTCTTATATGTCTTGAAGAATTACATTCATTAGAAGCACCAACTTTCTTTGTTTTCCAGCTGCAACTGGAAGGAGGCTCCAACCCCCTAGTTTCTCAGGCTACAACCTAAGGGAAGCTCCAACTCCACAATTCTATGGCTACAACCAGAAGGAGGCTACAACCCCCAATGTTCTCCGGCTACAATCGGAAGGTGGCTACAACCACCCGTCCTTGCCCCGTCCTGCCACCCTGAAGTAGAAGTACAATGATGGAACCACTGTCACACTATCACTGTGAGATATACCGCTGTAAACATGTACCAATAAATTTGAACCATGCATCGACCATGCATCTCAACCTATAATCAACCTGTAACATAAACAAGTGCATCAACCATGCACCAACCTATAATCAACCTTTACCATAAAAAAGTGGATCCAACCATGTAAAAAGTATGTACCAATCATGTGTCAACTACTCATCAACTATGACTTATCAATATGTACCAACATCATCAACTATACACCTCATGTATGTGCGTCAACTCATCAACTACTTGTCTCAACCATGTACTCAACATGTACCACAACCAAAATCCCTCATCAATTTCATCATCCAAATCTGATTTGTAGCTCTATAATAGACCTATTTTATATGATCACATTCCTATAAACCTTCCTTAACTTTAAAAAAAAGAGACAAGCATTTTCATCAAACTTTTCTTTAGTCTCACATGCCTAGTTTTGGATTAGTCAACAACCCTAACTTGAAGTAATCATAACTTTGAACCTGTAATGTATATAGATATTAAAGTTATACACAATGTTCTTCAGTGTGTTTTATGCAATTCCTCCAAGTGTCACTACTTGGAACCTCTCAGAAAAGGAGTTATAGCAAAAATGGCATACATTGTTGAATTTTGGCTTATTCTAGAGAGTGACCTTGTAGAGCGTGCCCCGCACAAAATATTTTATGAATTGATCTAAAAAATTTACAAAGAATACTACAAATTGTAACCTAACCAACACATTTGGTATCACTGAATTTGGATCTGTTATGAAGAAGTTACAGGACTAGCCACAAACCCTATTTTCCACGGAGTGTAACTCCCAAAATACAATGACCCACAAGCTGAATTTTTTACCACAGATACTTGGATATGTCTTCTCACTTGCATATAAATTTCACTATCTGAATCATTATAGAAAAAAAAAATTATAGCAAAAATGGTGAGATGACCTATAAATAACATACCTTAGAAAGCACCATCAAAAGAATTTATCCTTCCTTGCATTTCGGCCTTCTTTTTTTCACTTTCCTTAGAATTTTGGCTTAGATATCCTTTGGTTACCTCATACGCCTATAGATATTCAATATTCTCAAGTTTGATTCAAATGAGAGAGCCTTTCCTCTTATTTATACTCTCCAAGTAGCTTCCTTAAAAACATCTTCTAGGTCACTTGGCCCACTTTCCTTATTTTAGGGTTGGGTCCACTTCTAATTTCTCCATTAAATTTATTATTGAAATAATTTA
>JASDQU010102770.1:120120-135777 GCA_032191745.1 Picea mariana
TAATAATGTGGGAGGTTGATCATTGAGGTTGATTTTATTTGGGTGGCAATCAATTTTTTTTTTTATCATTGAAAATTTTTTAAATATTTGGGGGTTATAATTATATTATAATGTGGTAGGATGATCGTGGAAAAGGGCCAGTTGCAAAACATGTAAATGATTATCAAATTCGAATTTCATTTTATGTGAATTTTATTATTTGTTTATATAATTTTATTTGTGTGGCGATCAATTATTTCATTTGTTTATATAATTGAAATAACATTGATTTTGTTGAAATTATATGTAGTTGGTAGGCAATTTTGATCATGATTCTGCCGATGAGGAGGGGTTGTATTCATCCCTTGATCCGATGGTATTAATAAAAAAAATATCATTAGAGTGAACAAGGAACTTGTTAGCTTGTCATATCATCCAGATCAATATCCTGACGTCCTAAAAAGGATCAATCTCCTAATGTCACAAATTAACACATATAAGGTAATAACCATAATTTAAAGTGTTTTTTGTTAATGTACTCATATGTTCAATTATGAAAGTCTATTTTTTAACTTTTACATTATCTCACGAAAAAACATTTTCTTTTTTATAAAGAGATTTTTGGAGCTTGTTCAGCCCGATGTTGGTAGTAGTGCATTGTAGAGACGCCACAGAGTCCTGACACGGGTTGTCATACAACTACTACAATATTGTTTACTTCTCAATATTCCACACCTAATCTAGATAGGAGCCATGACACACACCACCAGGAATCCACACATCGGTCAAGCTCTAGAGGTGGTGACAAAGATGAGGCTAATGAAGTGGTTGACATGGTTGCATTTCCTAGAGCTAGATGTGTGACCAACATGGGGACCCTTCTGTGCACATTTTTGGTTGACGATAACAAAATTCCATTAAAACAAATAAGACTCCCAGGTAGTTTTTTATATTTTAATTGTTTCATGTTTTCCATCTCATACACAAATCATCTAGATTATTATTTTTAAATTAATGATCATATTTTTTTGTGTGTAGTAAACAACCATTTTTATAGGCACCTAGAGAGAAAAGCCTTATGGATTTTTGGGGCAACCTTACACATGAGGTGGAATTTCCAAAATTCCAACCTCAAAAAAGAACTTATGGATTATATCAAAGGCCTCTTTGGAGAAGACACATTCAATAAAAACGTGGTCACCTTTGCAGCGAGAGAATATTTAAAATATATATGGGATGTTTATAGATGAATCTTGGCAGACACCCCTAAGTATGAGTTTCCTCCCTCGATTCCAGAGAGGGAGTGGAAGGTGATCATTGATGATGCAAAAGAAAAGATATTGAAAAAATCAGGAGAAAAAATAGCTGGTACCCCAAGGTAAATTACAATATTTTGATTTCAATACATACTTGAAAATTTTGATGATAGGTTGCCTGACACTTCAAAGGCAACCAAGGCAAGGATTTCCAAACATGGCCAACACAAGTTAGGTTAGGGCGACTACTCAAGGTTGCAGTCACGAATCCTAAGTACCCAAACAACTTAAGAATATTATTTGTATCGCCTTAAAACTTTCAAGTAATTGCAACCAAAAACATTAAAAAAACATTCTCTTATGTAATGCATGGCGACGAATTCGGAACTGAAACCATGGAGAAAGACCTCCAACTTAAAGTACAACTATAAATCTGTGGTTGATCGTAGGAAAATCATGGGCCAGACCCCAAGATCCAGTTTGTGGGATAAGGTAAATAAAAAGCAGTCCACATTAACCTTTCATTACTTGTAAAATACATAAATGTTTGCTATCACCCATAACTTTAATGTCTTACATTGTTTTAATAAGGGGAGCAACACTATTAATGAAACCATTAGTACTGGAAAAAAGAGTGTTGACAGTCCAACGTGACCAGAAGATCATGGTGCTCCCTAGTAGCTCCATCCCAGTGGTGTGAAGCCCCAAGATGTTCCTGTGACTGAGGCCCATGACGGTAAAATGGATGTATATTAATCATATACTTAATAATTTTGTACTTATAATTTTTATTACTTATACATTTATGGTTTTGTCGTTATAATTTTTTTTGTTTCAATGGTAGAGAATGTCATATTTGAGCCTCCTCGACTTGAATATCAAGAGAACAGGGAAACCATTCCAACGATGTTGACTAGTGGACCAGGTAAATAATTACATTGCAGAGGTTCTTTTTAATATTAATGAACTACTTCAATGATATTTAAAAATTGGCCATATAAATTTAATATTTTTTTATTTTTGTAGGTGATGGCCCCTCACAGCAACCTCTATGCAATGGCTATGAGACCAGATGTGCTTGATGTGAAAGGACTGAAGCAACATCAGTTGTTGAAGAGCACCCAGTAAACGAAGACATGGAGATGGATGAATTACTTAAGAACTGGAAAACACAAAAGAAGATTAAAGAAATTGATGACGTATAATAATTTTACAAGACAGATAGATGTACATTATATAGCTAGTATATTTGGAACATATTTTGAATGATAAATCTCATTTATAAAAATTATTTTTTATGACATATGCCTTTGAATGATAAACCTCATTTATAGCTTTACAATCACTTTTTATCCCTTTTTATCACTTTTGAATATTTTTAATGCATATTTTTTAGTAAAATATAGATTGGGTATTAGGGAATTGAGAGTGATGTGAGGGGGGGGAGGAGCCATAGGAGCTTCCACCTTCACGTGGTTGGCCATGTTCAGTAGAGAAAAATTTATGGGATTCGTTTATTCTTGGAGCAAACCTCTCTCAATCCAACAGAGCAACAACATAGTCAATGTTGACTTCGTTGTTGCTCCTTTAGATCAAGGGAGGTTTTATCCAAGATCAGACGGCCCCAATAAATTATTCTTGAAACCAAGAGGATCTTATTCAGGTCATCGCATCTAATATGTGTGTGTGTGTGTTTCACTATTTAATCTCCTCTCATATGGATTTTACAAAAAATAACATCAATGGTGTTTGCAATTTGCAATCTTGTCATTTTTAATTTCTATTAGGATTTATTGACATGTCTTAAATGTTGGATTACTAATAGGGGGGGTGAATCAGTAATAGCATAATTATAATTTTTTTTCTCCAAATAATCCAATTGTTATATCAATGTAGAATTATTATCCAATAATGAGAAATAAGAAATGAACGATCACACACATACACAATACACCAGTGTTTTACATGGAAACCCAAATCGGGAGAAAACCACAGAATGCTTTATCTTATATGTCTTGAAGAAATACATGCATTGGAAGCACCAACTTCCTTTGTTTTCTAGCTACAACTGGAAGGAGGCTCCAACCCCCTAGTTTCTTAGGCTACAACCTGAGGGAAGCTCTAACTCCCCAATTCTCTGGCTACAACCAGAAGGAGGCTACAACCCCCTATGTTCTTTGGCTACAACTAGAATGTGGCTACAACCACCTATCCTTGCCCTGTCCAACCGCCCTGAAGTAGAATTAGAATGATGGAACCATTGCCACACTATCACTGTAAGATATATTGTTGTAAACATGTACCAATAAACCTTAACCATGCTTCAACCATGCATCAACCTGTACCTCAAACTTTAATCAACTTGTACCATAAACAAGTGCATCAACCATGCACCAACCTGTACCAAACAATCTGTAATCAACCTGTACCATAAAAAAGTCAAACCAACCATGTACCAAGTATGTGCCAATCATGTGTCAACTACTCATCAACTATGACTCATCAATATGTACCAACATCATCAACTTTACACCTCATGTATGTGTCAACTCATCAACTACTTGTCTCAACCATGTACCCAACTTGTACCTCAACCAAAATCACTCATCGATTTCATCATCCAAATATGATTTGTAACTCTGTAATAGACCTAGTGTATATGATCACATACCTACAAACCTTCCTTAACTTTAACAACAAGAGACTAGCATTTTCATCAAACATTTCTTTAGTCTCACAAGACTAGTTTTGGATTAGTCAACAACCCTAACTTGAAATAATCATACCTTTGTACATGTAATGAATAAATATTTGAAACTGATACAAAATGTTCTTCAGTGTGTTTTATGAAATTCCTCCAGGTGTCACTACTTGGAACCTATTATAAAAGGAGTTATGGAAAAAATGGCACATCTTGCTCAATTCTGGCTTATTTTAGAGAGAGATCTTGTAGAGCATGCCCCGCATGGAATATTTGTTGAACTGATATGAAAATATTACACATCATACTACATACAGTACTCTAACCAAAAAAATTGGTATTACTGAATTTGGATCTGTTATGAAGAAGTTATGATGTTTTTACCCGAAACACCTGTTTTGACTAGTTTCAGGACTAGCCACAAACCCTATTTTCCACAGAGTGTAACTCCAAAACTAAAACGAACCACAAGATGAATTGTTAACCACAGATACTTGAATATGTTTCCTCAATGGAATAGAAATTTCACATTCTGAATCATTCTAGAAAAAACTTTATTGCAAAAATGGTGAGATGACCTGAAAAAAAACATACCTTAGAAAGCATCATCAAAAGAATTTATCCTTCCTTGAATTCCAGCCTTCTTTTCTTCACTTTCCTCAGAAATTTGGCTTAGATATAATTTGGTTACCTAATACACCTATAGGTATTCAATATTCTCAAGTGTTTCTTAAATGAGAGAGCCTTGCCTCTTATTTATACTCTCCAAGTAGCTTCCTTAAAAACATCTTCTAGGTCACTTTCCCCACTTTCCTTATTTTAGGGTTAACCCACTTTTAATTTCTCCATTAAATTTATTATTGAATGAATTTATTTTGTATTCACTTTGAATTACAGTACACTCATCACTTCACTTTATTATTTACCTTTTAAAACCTCTTAAACCACTTTGACTACTTTGACCTTTTGGGGCTTCTAGATGACATATAAGGATCCTCCAACTTCGTAAGGCCATAACTCTCAAACTGTGAGAAGTTATGTGATGTTTCACATACCACAAAAAATGGAATGACATGTACTATACATATAGAATATTATTACCTGAAAATATATGAAAACTCATACTGTTATCCAACAAACAAGCTTGGGTCCATTACCCAAACCTGGGTTCTCCAACTTCTCATGGCCATAACTCTCTAACTGTGAGGAGTTATGTGATGTTCCACATACCACCGGAAATGGCATGAAAAGAACTATTTATATAGGATAGTTTCAATGAAAAATTCATTGGCTTTCATCTCATTATTCCACAAATAATCATGGGTTCTCTAACCATACTTCTAGGATAACTCAATCCGCAAAGCGTCTTCTCGTGAGGGATTTCACCATAAGGGGACCACTTTGGAGTTCATCCATTTCTGCTTATTATCAAACATGACAAGAAAATAACAAGTCATCTTTACATCAAACAATCTTGGGTCCATTACCCAACCTTTTTGCTACGGGGCTTTCTTCAAGTGTTGACATCAATGACAACCAACCTTAATCAACAATCTCCCCCTTTGGCATTGATGGAAACACTCTGATGCAATACTGAAATCATATCACGCATGCTACCCCTGGAACCATGCCTCTATCCTCTACCTTTGTCCTCTACATTTGATAAATATCTCCCCCTTTGTCATCAATGGCAAAGGTATCTTTCCATCTGGGGTTTCTCCCCTTGACTGAATTTTCCTCTTATGGTGCTTCCTCATGTAAATCTAAGAAATATCAGATAAGCATTAAAAAAGCATTAATTTTGGAGTAGAAATAACTCCAAGTCTCTGGCGAAGATATTCAAAGGATACCCATAGAAGTGGTTATGTGAATATGTCTTCCACTTGTTATTTTGTGCTCACATACTCAACTCTGATGTTCTTTTTTGCAACATGTTGTCGTAGAAAGTGATACTTTATTGGAATGTGCTTCATCTTGGAGTGCATCACTGGGTTCTTCGAGATACTAATGACACTTGTATTATCACAATAGATTGGAATGGGCTCATCATACTCAACCTGTATATATGTCAGAGTTTGTTTCATACAAAGAACATGTGTACAACATGATGTTGTTGCAATATACTCTGCCTCGGTTGTAGATAAAGACATTGATGATTGTTTCCTGCTTAGCCATGATACTAAACACTCACCCAAGTAGAATGCTTCTCCACTAGTGCTTCTTCGGTCATCAATAAAACCCGATCAATCTGCATCTATGTAGGAAATAAGTGATAGATCCTTTCCTTTTGGATACCATAATGCAAACTCTTTTGTTCCTTTGAGATATCTCAAAATCCTCTTCATTGCTAACACATGTGACTCCTTTGGTGCTGCTTGAAATCATGCCACCTGTTCAATTGCCTGCATTACATCTGGTCTAGTTGTTGTCACACATAGTAGGCTACCAATCATTGACCTATATTGCCTCTGATTTGTAGACTTCGAATCATCATCTTTGCTCAACTTGCAACTGGTTTGCATGGGAGTGATAATTGGTTTGCAATCTTACATTCTGAACCTATTTAGCATTTCTCTGATATACTTGGTTTGATAAATAAAGATTCCTTGGTTGTTTTGATGTATCTGAAGTCCCAAAAAGAAGGATAGTTCTCCAAGTAATGACATTTCAAATTCATTCTGCATATCTTTTGCAAATTTCTTGCTTAACCTGTCATCATCACTACCAAAAATAATATCATCAACATAAACTTCAATTAATAAAATATTACCTTCACTTACTTTGATGTAGAGGTTGTTGTCTGCACTTCCTTTTCTGAACCCTGCTTGTTGCAGATACTTATCCAGTCTAGAGTACCATGCTCTAGATGTCGAATCATTGCAATGCCACCCATTTGAATATCAAAGATCACGTATGTCTTGTTTTTTTTCTTCTTTTTATGACTTCTTAAGGTTCCTTTTATTTATATATTTTTACATTACCATCATTTGTGGGCCACTATGGGGCCAGCCATTCTATATAATGAACCACACCCAAGTATGTAGAATATATGATTCCCTTTAGTTCATCATATCATATGATTCACACAACTAATCTAATACTTCAACTTGGTTTTTTGTGGTTGTGTATAAGTAATCCCCTGGATATCATAGCATAAGCATAACCATAATTATGAAATAGAGTATTTTAAATGAATGAGATATAGATACCACTTTCAAGTAGAAGAACATTATAGCTCGATGACTGGTAAGGAATAAGAGAAGCACATGGAATATGTACTAGTAACTTCAATGTATCATCTTTCAGTACTAGTATATCGAGTGTGATTGATTATGGAATATGTACTATTATGGTTTACATAACGTGTTTTTAATGTGCACTAGCATATGCATAGACAATTTAGTGTGCATAAACAATTTTGCTATGTGTTTTTAATGTGAATTGTTATGTGCATAGACAATTTTCATGGCTCTAGTTTCCACTTTGCCAAGTTTATTTTTCCTTGGTGCTATCGATTTTCTCTTCTTTTTCTCAAACATTGATTGTTTGGAATCTTAGTTGACTTGAAATATTCATTGAATTTGTGTTTATGTCTACTATTTATCTCTATTTACAAGTGTCTTATGCTTTTCATTGTAATAGGCTATCCTCAAAATTGACCATATAAAAAAAAAATTGCAAAAAGAATGCATGGAAAAGAACATTGTCAAAAAAAATGTAATAGCAAGAAGAAAATAAAAGTAATAGAAAATTTGAATAGACTACTGTAATTGTGTTTGATCCCCTCAAATCCCTCCTTAAATAAACAATTTTCAATGGCTTGACATTTGTGCCTTCTCCAAATATTTCAAAAACCTGATATGCTTGTTTCAATTATTTTTCCTTGTTTTCATGTAAAGATATTGTTCTTTGACCTTCATTACACTTTAGTGATAATTCTTCCATATCAGTTTTCATATTCAATGCTATGGAATAAAACTATGAAAGCATAAAATTGAAGAAGCACACACTCTTGCATGAATCAAATACTTTTTCAATGGCAGTAGTTGGGGCCCTCTCACAAGACTTTATTCTTATCGCTCCCTTATTGTTCAATTTTAAAATTTTCTACTATGATGTATGGGATTGCTTATTCAATTTATTCACAATCTTTCTTCATTTCTATAAGACTTCAATGGATATATGTATAAAATTCATTTCCCATTTTTGGATATGCTATGTTGGAATAGATCCAATGTTATCCTATCTATGCAAAATGAATTCAGCCCATAACTCCTCCATGAGTTTCACAAAGTTCATGATCATATGCAATATTTGCAAATAATGACCATACCAACATCCACACACCTCATTGATGGTGCTAATGGTTTGTGGGGATAGTTTTTGCATCAAATGGTTATCTAGGTGGTTGAACATTAGTATTTTTATTTGGTCCTTTAGAAGGGGCAAAAGCCATCTCCATTACAATGCATCAAATATTAGGTTATTCTATAATATTATGTCCCATGATCAAAACCCCACATGTGGAAATTACAAGCCCACTACATGTTTACAATCTTTGGGTTTTGCACACCTTCCTATTACTAAATTGCTTGTATTTCCTTATTAAAACAAAACCTCTACAAAAGCTTGGCCAATAACATGCATAGAAAAAGAAACTTGTTAGTCTAGAACAACAACTTATATCTCATGAAAAATACATGTTCTAGTTCAAGCTTATTGATCCAGATGGATCTCAAAGGCCATCCACCTCTTCCACTGAATCACCATTTTGAGCCTGTGGTTTTGATCAACCATGATATTCACCCTTTTTATGGGGAATGGAATGTAATGTCATCTTCATTTGTTAATTATAGACATCATTTAATGATTTCCTAGTGGTCTTATGTACATGCCTACATCATAGTGTTAATGCCTCAGATCCCATTAGAACTCCACAGTTGAGTGTGCTCAGGATAGAATAGTATTGGGATGGGTGACCACCTGGGAAGTCCTAGTGTTTTACATGCCTATGGAATTTTATAAACTTAGTCCAATTTATCCCACATGCATCATGGGAATTGTTCTCCTCTCACTCTCTCATATATAATCGAGGTGAAGGAGAACCTTTAAGCATGCAATGGAGTGTGATGTAAAGATTCTTGTGAATAAAGTGTAGCCAACATCTCTTTCTTTTTAGAGATAAGCTACCCCATTTTTCTAGTTTGTGTTCTATAGTGTTTTTTTATCTTATTCAGTAATAGAAGTTGGGTTTCACTGTATTTCTATGTTATCTTCTATATTTTTGTGTATTTCATTGTTATATCTCAGTTATATTTCTGCCTTCATGTCGTTCTCAAAATAATCCGGATTAGTGGTATCAGAGTAGTCTTCTCCTTGTCATTTCTCAGTGCAGGTCACCAACGAGGTTAGGGTATAGAGATTTGGGTCTCGAGCTAGTTTCACTTGAGGAAAACCACTCTCGCTAGCCTAAGCGACCTCCCATGGCGGAAGAAAAGAGAGATGATAGAGCATGAGATCCTTTCAAGAAGTTTCTCGAGGAAGCCCTCGTGCGACAAAGGAATGAGATGATGGACAACTTTGCTCATATCCTTCGAATACTACCAATAGTGACAACCAAAGCATCTTCGACAAGAAACAAATTTTCAAGTGCGATGCCCTTCAAGGTACAAGTCAATTTTGATATCCCTTTATTTGAAGGCCAGATAGATGAAGATGCTATAGAAAAATGGTTGAATCTGCTAGAAGGTTATTACTTTGTCCAATTTTTTTCCGCCAGTGAAAAGATCACCTTCGTGCTCCTTAAATCCCTTCCCCATGTGATATCTTGGTGGGAAGGTTACTGGGAGAGGTACACTAGTGTCAAGATCTTTGTGTCAGCCAGTAGTGTCGCATGTCCTACGGAATCAAACCCTTCAAGGATGAGGTATTGTGTGATGTTTTCCCACTGGAAGTATGTGATGCTCTATTAGGCCAGCCATATATGTGGAGGCATCATGTTGTTTATGAGTCTCGACCCCATAGCATCATTGTTACGCTGGGGGGTCAGCTATACCGGATACCAGAGGTAGTTTCGACTATTGTCCCACCAAAACAATGCCACAAAGTAATATCTCATACTGCAAATTTTATCCTCTTCACAATCCGATCATAAGGTGAACAGAAGGACAGTGCAGCCTCAGGCCAAGACCTTTCAATCCAGTAGAAGCATATCAACAAGATTGTATATGAGTACCAAGATGTTCTTGCTGCACCTACGGGGGTGCCTTCACACTGCCCATTCAAGCAAGGTTATAACTTAACCCTTCATACTCTTCATGTTGCATCTTCACCGATAGAGTCATACCACACTCAGGTAGATCATGTAACTAGATTGGTTGAATGGATCCAACTCCTCCAGCAACAAGTTCATGACATCCTTCAACAAGCTAAGAAGGACAACTTCTTCAGCAAGGCAAGCAACGCTGCAAGCTTCATATTTATCAGAAGTCTCCCCATCTCCCAAGGGAACTTGACGCAATGGGGACCATTGATTCCTAAGGGGGGAGGAATGATCGATATGGATCTTAGTGGCCATCCACCTCTTCCACTAACTCACCATTTTGAGCCTGTGGTTTTGATAATGTTAGAAAAACAGGACCGTGGAGCAATAAAATAAAACAAATGTGGAAATAAAACACAGAAGATACAAAATACAATAGACACAGATTTATGTGGTTCACCCAGTGTGGGCTACATCCACCATAGAAATTGCTAGGTCCTTCATTTATTATTATCCAGCATATGAAGTGATACAACATGCAACAAACCCACTATAAATTCCTCTTCTTTCTCTCACAGTCTCCTATCTTAGAATACAATATTCTGCATAATGCATAGACGCAATACATTTCCCTCATAACAGAGGGTTGCCTTCTAGGGAAAAAAACCCTAACATAATTTCTACCATTAGATCTGTGACCTTATAATGAACGGTTCAAATTTACAATGAAATTACAATAAACTTTTACAAGGAAAATTTTCCTTCGAGGGCTTCGCCCCTGAACCCCCATCAAGGGCCCACTTGCCCCTAGACCCGCCAACCGGGAGGATAGACCCCTGAACCTCGAAAAGGGGATAACCCCCCTCTAAACTCCCCTGTGTGGAAGAGTGTACATACTTATGGGGTGTAAAGTCTTCATAGGGTATAAACACGGTTGAAAACAATAGACCTTTGAATCAGGATCCACAACCAACAATCTCCCACTTGGAGACTGACATCAACAACTCCACCGCTATTGTATGTGTTGGACTCTGAACCTTATTAGACCTAGAAAACTTCTCATCTTCATCTTCATTCTTGAAGACCAACTGAAACTGAGCAGGAACTCAGTTTCTCCCTGGTTACTCACTTTGTTAACATGTCTACAGGATCTTGGCTAGTGTGTATCTTTTCCAACTTCAAATGTCCATCTTTCAAGGTGGATCGTATGAAGTGGTACCTCAACTGTATATGCTTAGTCTTCGGATGGAAGGTTGAGTTATTTGCAAGATGAATGGCACTCTCACTATCACAGTATAGCTTGATATTCTCTTGCTTCTTTCACAATTCCTCCATAAACCTCTATAACCAAATCATATCTTTACTAGCCTTTGTAAAAGCAACATACTCTACCTCTGTTGTTGAAAGTGCAACAACCTTTTGCAGTTTTGAAATCCAACTTATTGTTGTTCCACCTATAGTAAAAACATACCATGTGGTGCTCCTCATGTTTTCTTTATCACCTTCCATATCTGAATCAACATATCCCTGTAGAAAAGTGTTTGAACCTCAAAAACATAATGCATGAGTGGAAGTACCTCTCAAATACTTGAGAATCCGCTTTACTGCCTCCCAATGTTCTTTACCTGGATTGTTCATATACCTTCTCACAACTCCCACTGCATGTGAAATATCTGGTCTTGCACAAACCATTGCATACATCAAGCTGCCAACTACTGATGAATAAGGGACCCTGGACATGTATTCTATCTCCTCCTGTGTCTTGGAACACATTTCCTTAGTTAATTTGAAATGGCTAGCTAAAGGCATACTAACTAGTTTTTCATTCTTCATTATAAAGCTCTCCAACACCTTCTCTATGTACTCACCCTGAGACAATGTCAAATTGTGATTTTTCCCATCTCTTGTTATTGTCATACCAAGGATTTTCTTTGCAGCACCAAAATCCTTCATCGCAAATGAATTAGCTAATTTTTTCTTGAGCATATTTATATCCTGCATATTAGACCTTGCAACAAGCATGTCATCTACATACAATAGAAAGATAATATAGCTTCCATTTTCTATCTTTTTGAAATAAACACAGTGATCAGAATGACATCTACTATAACCCTGTTCTGTCATAAACCTGTCAAACTTCAAATACCACTGCCTTGGAGCTTGCTTTAGGCCATACAAGCTCGTCTTCAACCTGCATACCAAATTCTCCTTCCCTTTGACCTCATACCCCTGTGGCCGCTGCATATAAATCTCTTCCTCCAGATCCCCATGGAGAAAAGTTGTTTTAACATCTAATTGTTCAAGATGAAAATATTATACTACCACAAGACTTAAAATAGTCCTAATTGAAGTCATTTTAACAACATGAGAAAATATTTCATCAAAATCTATACCTTTCATTTGTGCAAACCCCTTTACAACAAGTCTAGCCTTATACCGCTTTATTCCTCCATCTTCTTCCTTCAACTTGTAAACCCATTTACTCTGCAATGCTCTTTTACCTACAAGAAACTGAACCAAGTCCCAAGTATGGTTACTTACCAAGGAATCCATTTCCTCTTTCATGTCTTGCTCTCACTTCTTTTGTGTGTCTACCTGCATTGCCTCTTCATAACATTTTGGTTCACCAGAATCAGTCAACAATAAATAATACAATGAAGGAGAGTATCGTTCAAGGGGTATACTTAACTTGGTACATTTTATAACAACACTTGCAGGTGTTTGAGGTACTTGTTTCTCCTGCTGTTGTACATTTTGATTTTCTGGTTCCTTTGGAATTTCTTTTTTAATGATCTCATCAAGCATTGTTTATTCTTGTTTTTCTTTTTTCTATTTCTTTCCCTGCAGGTGATCTTTGTACATGACCTTCTCATTGAATATGACATCTCTACTCCTAATGATTTTTTTATTTTCATAATCCCATAAGCGATAACCAAAATCATTAACACTGTATCCAATAAAGGTACACTTCTTGGATTTTTCCTCAAGCTATGTTCTATTTTCTTTATCAATATGGACAAATTCTTCACAACCGAAAGTTTTCAAAAAACAATAGTTTACCTTTTTTCCTGTCCATTCCTCCTCTAAAATTCTACCATCCAAATAGCTTGAAGGTCCTCTGTTTATTAAGTAAACAACAGTATCTATAGCATCTTCCTAGAACTGTAAGGGAAAACCAGCATGCAATCTCATACTCTTTGCATACTCCATGATTGTCTTATTCATCCTTTCTAACACACCATTTTCTTGTGGTGTTCTTGGAATCGTCTTCTCTCTACGAATCCCATGGTATGAACAGTAATCATCAAACTCCTTGCTGCAATATTCACCTCCATTATCTAATCTGAGACACTTCAAAAAATTTCCTGTCTCATTCTCAACCAAATCTTTCCATTTCTTAAAAGTATCAAAAACATCAGTTTTTTGTTGAATGCAATAAACCTAAGTTTTTCTAGTTGCATCATCAATAAAAGTAACATAATAACGAGACCCGCCAAGAGATGATACCTGAGTTGGTCCCCATACATCTATATGCATAATCTCTAACCTTTCATTCTTCTTTTCTTTTTCGACTCTGAGAAATCTGACTCTCTTATGTTTTCCATAAACACAATGCTCACAGAAGTCCAAATCAATTTGTTTAAGATTTGGCAACAAATTTCTTTTGTAAAGTATCTAGATTCTCTTCTCACTCATGTGTCCCAGCCTATGATGCCACAATGTTGTATCCACTCCTGTAGAAGCTAAAGAGATAGAAGATTTAGTATTACCAGTAGATAAATACAATGTACCTACCTTCTCTCCTTTTGCTATCACCAATGATACTTTGATGACATTCCACGTCTTATCTGTAAATATGGATATACAACCTTCATTTTCCAACTGCCCTGTTGAAATTAGATTTTTCATTAAATCTGGAACATGTATTACCTCTTTCAACAACCATTGGTTTCCATTGCATTGCTTTATTTTTACCTTTCCCATTCCAACAATTTTGCATGGTGCATCATCACCCAAATGAACCTGTCCAAAATCACCTTGAAAATAATCTAGAAAATGTTTCCTATGGGGTATGGCATGAAATGAGGCCCTTGAATCTACTACCCAAGACTCAGAAATATTATCTACAAAAAGAATCAAAGCATCTTGTAACACATCACCTGTTACATTTGCTTCATGATTTATCTCCTGATGTCCATCTCTTTGTTTCTTTGGAGCTTTGCAGTCTTTCTCCACATGTCCTTTCTTCCCACAATTCTAGCACTCTATATTTCGAAGTCTGGATTTGGATCTGCCCTTCCTAGAATTCTCGTTGTTCCCTGGGCCCTTTCCTCTATCCTTTTGTCTTCCCATGTTCTCCATGTTCAACGCATTAGCTGATGCCTCACCTGTGTTTTTTCATTGCATTTCCTCACTAAGGATAAAACCAACAACATCATCAAATTTTAAAGTATTTGAACCAGAGACAGAGTTACTTACAGCCATGACCAAGTCATTCCAGCTTTTTGGCAATGAGCACAAGATTAGAAAATCCCCGACCTCATCATCAAAGTCCACTTTTACAGAACTTAGTTTATTAGTAACCGTATTAAAATCATTTAAATGATATTCAACAGACCCACCTTATGACATCTTCATATTAAATAATCTCTTCATTAGAAATTCCTTATTGGATGCCGGGGGTTTTTCATACAATTTAGCCAATGCGTCCATCAAAGCCTTCATTTTCTTTTCTTTCGAAATATTGAAAGCCACCGATGCTTCCAAGCTCAACTGTATCATTCCTAGAGCCTTTCTGTCAAGAATATCCCATTCTTCATCCTTCATGATCATTGGCTTCTTTGCTACTCCACCCAATGGTAGGAATAGATCCTTCTGATATAAATAATCGTCCATCTACATCTTCCATAACTGGTAGTTTTGGCTGTTAAATTTTTCAACCCTAAACTTTCCATCTTCCTCCATTGCTCCCACTCGAACCAGGAACCTTCTTTTTCTGTGAGTTACCTTCCACTCTGATAGCAATTGTTATAAAAACAGGACCGTGGAGCAATAAAATAAAACAAATGTGGAAATAAAACACAGAAGATACACAATACAATAGAGACATAGATTTACGTGGTTCAGCTAGTGTGGGCTATGTCCACCAGAGAAATTGCCAGGTCCTTCATTTATTATTATTCAGCATATGAAGGGATACAACCTACAACAAACCCGTTGTAACTTCCTCTTCTTTGCCTCACAATCTCCTATCTCAAACTACAATATTTTCCATAATGCATAGTTGCAATACATTTCCCTCATAACAGAGGGTTTCCCTCTAGGGAAAAAAACCCTAACATTATTTCTACCATTAGATCTTCGACCTTATAATGAACGGTCCAGATTTACAATGAAATTACAATATACTTTTACAAGGCAATTTTTCCTTCAGGGGCTTTTTCCCCGGACCCCGAGCT
>JASDQU010102770.1:136012-153799 GCA_032191745.1 Picea mariana
CGGACATCGTTTAATGATTTCCTATTGATCTTATGTACATGCCTACAATATAGTGTTAATTCACCAGATCCCATTAGAATTCCACAGTTAAGCATGCTCAGGCTAGAGTAGTACTGGGATGGGTGACCGCCCGGTAAGTCCTAGTGTTTTACATGCCTATAGCATTTTATAAACTTAGTCCAATTTATCCCACATGCATCATGGGAGTTTTTCTCCTCTCACTCTCTCATATATAATTGAGGTGAAGGAGGCCCTTTAAGCATGCAATGGAGTGTTATGTAAAGCTTATTGTGAATGAAGTGTAGCCAACAACTCTTTTTTTTTAGAGATAAGCTACCCCATTTTTCCAGTTTGTGTTCTACAATGTTTTTCTATCTTATTCAGTAATAGAAGTTGGGTTTCACTATATTTCTATTTTATCTTATATATTTTTGTGTATTTCATTGTTATATCTCGGTTATATTTCTTCCTTCATGTCTTTCTCAAAATAATCTGGATCACTTCTGTACTTTTTTTTATAATTTTATATGAATTTCTCAATGCTAAGGAATTCTTTCATTATTATTGCATTTTTCTTCTAGTTTAGCACAATGTTTTCTTTCATTTGCATGTCCATTGTTAAACAATGATCACATATCAATATGGTTGTTGATTGGGCTTATACATGCACCAAAATGTATATTTCCATATATTATTTCCCAATTCTATAAGGCTTACACGTTGTACATATAGCTATGTTAATAAAGATATTGGTAATTTGGAAATCAAATAAAATACTAGAAAAGCTTATGATACGACTTCATTGGAGTTGATGTCTTCATAATTGAGTTGGTTTGAAAACATACAGTAGGAAATTACAAATCATGTATCTCATTTGTGAGAAGAAATTCATCTCTAATCTATGTTATCACGGGTATTCCTTGCTAATTGTGTGCTCTCATCAAATTTTCTTTCAGAAGATTGCAAAATTTGCATGACATAAAATCAAACAATACTCACATTTAAAAATGAATGAACCCATTCTATATTAAAACCCTTCACATAAAAGAGTATGAAATATGTATTAAGTAAATAATAGGAGTATTTACTGACCCATATGTTATGGAGATACTGTAATTGATAATATTTATAATTATTATTTTAAAATAGATATATTTCGTCACTCTTGCAATGAATAAGATCGTTGATAGTATTGATAGTTCGTTGCAACTATCGACACTTTGTCTCTCTTGCGACAAATTATTTGTCGCAGAAACTAGGATAGGTTGTTTCTCTTGTGACGAAGAGGATCGTCAATAGTATTGATAGTTCGTCGCAACTATGAACTCTTTGTTTCTCTTGCGACGAATATTTCATTGCAAAAACTAAGATAATTCGTTTCTCTTGCGACGAAGGGGATCTTTGATAGTATTGATAGTTCGTCATAAGAACTACTAGGTTCATCGCAAGAGCAACAAACTATCGTTATCGTCGAAGATACCTTATTCTTGAATAGTTAGTTGCAAGAACTACTCCAGTCGTTTCTCTTACGACAAGCTTCCTCTGTTGGTGTTCTTGTGACGATCATTGTTGGTTTTCTCTCATGTGACGAGAACCGTAGGTCGTCTCTCTTGCGATGACCACTATAGTTTTTCTCGCTTGTGATGACTTCCTTGGGTCATCGCTCTTGCGACATTATCCCAGGTTTGTTGCACTTGCCACGACACATGAAGCGGTGTTTGATGGGCCCAATATTTGTCACAATCTCAATGACATAACATCGCAAGAATGTCAAAATGATCGTCGCAAAATGAACCAAATTTACTAGTGTAACCCTCAAAATCTACCTTACTTGACTCTTTTACAGCACTATTACAACAATAGTTGAACTACCACCAATCGAACCCATAACCTAGACCTCCTAGGTGTTTATTTATACTACTTTTCAGTCTTATAGCCGTTACAATATTTATCACAAACCCTAACCCTAATATGGTTAGTCTTGTTTTCCTCCTCACACATGGATTTTCCTTCTTTCATGTTGCTTTTCCTCACACGTGTTTCTTTTCCCCACTCATGTTTATTTTCCTACCAACTGTTCTTCTCCAAAATTAGCCATGCACTCAAAATAGCCTTCCTTCTCAAAATATGTTTGCGCCCAACAGGCCTCCAAAATTGACATGTGGATCGTCTCGAGGCACTCAAGTAGTGCGCTCTCCTTCTACTATTGTCTCCAAACTGTGGAACTTGTCTGCTAGTTCCCTTCCTTTTTCCTTGATCTGCATGGCTTTTACTATTAACACCTCCATTGATTGCGTTGTTATCTCCTCCTAGATCAATACTGCACCCTTTGTCTGTGCCTGTGTCATAATTTTATTTTCTTCCTCCAACTTTGCAATCATCTGCATTGCTTGTTCTTGGATGGTTTCCAATTCGGCTTGTCTTTCTTGCTTCTTTGTCTGCACGGTTTTCAAATCTGTTTGTAGCTTCTTCATGTCTTGAGTGCCCTTCAAGTGCTCTGTGATGCTCATTATTTTCTTCCTTTTTTGGAGCTCTTGTATGGCAGAATTGATTGTATCCTCTTCTTGGTCCCATTGTTGTACCTTCTTGTCTTATTCTAGGATAGTCTATATATGTGTGGCTCTGTCAAACAATTTTTATACTTCCCTTGCTTCTTTCTCCATATTATCTATTTGGAGTGTAGATTATTTTTCTCTTTGTTCTCGAACCTCAGGAGGAGTCATAGGGTTGAGCCTTTCTTTAAGCTCCTCAATCTCTTTCTTGATTTGGGCAATTGTCTGTGAGATTAGGTTGATCCTTTCCTCTACACTTCTCTCAAGTGCTTGTGCGTTTTCTGGGATGCGATTGTAATTCATTGTCAATCCTTGTTCTAATTTATTTGTGTGTTCTTTCTCCTCCTCTTTCTCTGCGGTCAATTGGTCACATGTGATTTGAATCATTTCAGTGACTCCTCTACCCACCTCCATGTTTGTTGTATCTGTGTGGGCCCTGGACTGTACTTCCTCCATGACACTAGCCTGGAGTTTGTATAGTGGCTTGGTGGGTATTTGTGCCATGAAGTACCCTGGTTTCTTTCTTCTCCAGCCTGTTAAGTATCCTTCTTCCCATTCTCTAGTTGGATTCTTGTCCTTGTTTTTGTTGTTGTCCTCCTTGGTCGTTTTGGTATTGTGTTGCTCCCGATTGGCTAATTTTGCAGTGTATCCGTTATATTATTATCAGTCGGGATACTTTTCTCACTGAAGAGCCTGCTTCAGCCTTGTCCTTAGGCCTATCCTTCTGGATGATTTTTTTATTGGTATTTTCCACTGTGCATGCCAATATTTAATTATCCAGTCCACTTCCTCTTTAGTGACACAGTACTACATCTCTAGCCATGCCTTCTTTGGATCCCTTGATGCTTGGATCCACATGTGATGTCTGGATGCCTTGAACTTGGCTATCCCATCTGTCTCTTGGACTACCTCCATAGGCATGCACCTCACGTTCTTTGTGTGTTGTTGTATTTATTCTAGCAACATTGAAAAAACAATGTTGTTTGCTTGTTGTGTCTTGTTATCCTTGGTCTGCCAGAGGGACTTATAACTGGTCACATAGCATTTACCCATCTTATCCAAAAATGCTGAGAATTTTGGTTCCTGCCATCCTGCCAATGCCATCAAAATGATCATCCAGGAGTAACAGAACTCAGTTCCATTGTTCTGCACGTCTCTATAGTCTATTAATAACCGGTTTAGTAGGTATGGTGCCCAACGGAACATGACCCCCTTCGTGCATCATGCAGGTACTACAATAACGCTTATTGGATCTTCTTCTTTGTAACACTTCCTTAATAATTTATAAGCCATAAGATTGTTGGTGAACCTTGTTACGTTGTCATTGATATCCTTGATGACAACTCCCCTATTCCCCCGAGTAGTTTTTAATTGCGCTTTAACCAGATCTGTGATTTCTTTCTCGCGTGCATTGTTATCCAAATATTCTTCTAGTTGTGCGCCAATTGTAGGGAGTCCTGTGATTTTGGAAATCAGTGCCACACCTATTTACACCAGGTTTTCCATCCACAGGATGCCTCCATGTACGTAGACAACTAGATGTTTGACACATATTCTGATGTTCTTACCGTGCTCGAAATGCGGTATATCTAGTAAGTTCATGATGCCTGATTTGTAGAGCCCCGTTATCCATTGTGTGGGCTCTAGTATGGGTTTGTCGAGGGGTCTAACTTCCCCTGTGTTTATTAAATAAGTGTCCTCATCCAAATATTGGAATTTGGCTGCATCACGCACATCATGGTCTACGTACCTGAGTCTTGGTACCTTCCCCAAAATATCCTCTACAGTAATCACTATGTCTAGGAGATATGTTAGTGTAACCTCCATGGAATTTGATGCCTTTCTCTTCTGTCCCGCGAAAGATGGGTGTTCCTCTGCTATGTTTGTGTCATCTTCTTCCCTTTTGGACTCTGGTCGGTTGGTGATATCTTCGACCAACACTTCCTCGTGTTCATGGAACTATCATGATCCCATTGTTTCATCGGGCTTTGAAGGCATCTCAGGGTTAGGGTTCAGAATCCCACTCAGGGCCCCATAGCTCTGCCCTATTTGTCTTTACTGTGTTATTGATGTCTCTTCCTCAATCCATGTCGGGCTGATTGATTTTGTGTCTGAGGTGGTAACATCCTCCAACTCGACCATGTTCTTGGGCTATGGCATTATTTCCTTATGCCTTTGTCCCTGTCGAGTAACCCGGACGTACTGGCCTTGAGCATCGAACTTTGGTGGGGTCATTCTTTCTCGAATTCACACACTTATTTGCTTTTGCGTAAAATTCTAGGTAGGGAATGCACTTTGTTTCTTTCTCTATACTAAAAAATCACTAAGTGTTACATAAATGTGTGCTTTCAACCTTTTATAGACCCGGTCGTGTTGGTTTCTAACTTTTTACGTGCCTTTTCACCGACTATAGTTTTTCCTGCATGTTGTCTCCTGATATTATCGCAGTAATTGTTGTGCACAACTTTTTCCATTCCTTCTTGTGGTATAGTCAACTTCTACGTATTTTTTTGTTTTTCCTTAGTTTTCTATTTTTGTATTTATTTTTCCGTCTTTTTCTCCTTTTTATTTTTTTTTCTCATTTTTTTGTCCTAATCTATGCTACAGTACACTTATATACATGCCTTTCTCTTTGAACTGTAACTTTTAAGAGTTAGTAGGTTGATTGTCTTTGTACAACTTCAATCAACTATAGTTGATCATTCCTTTCAATTCTTTTCCTCCCAAATATTTTAACTGTATCGATCCCCCCTCTGTGACATTGTTTACTTCATATGGCCATAGCTAATGCATTCTAAATTTACTAGGATGTTGGAAAATTTACTGTCATAGAGCAAGACTAGGTCTCCCTCCTTAAAGATCTTCTTCTTAATATGTCTATCATGTCAGGATTTGTCTCTTACTTTCTGTACTTCCTGGTGAAATCCTGCCAAAATCTTGTCCTCTTCCATTTCCATTAGTTTATTTAACCTTTCCTTTACTACACCTCTTTCTGTCAAGTTGGTAATTGTTGCTACGCGCAGACTGGGTACCAGAAATTCCAATGACACCACTGCTTCATGCCCATACACCAATCTAAATGGTGTATGTCTTGTCAACTTCTTAAATGTGGTCTTATATTCTCATTGTACTGTTGGTATTTTCAAGTCCCAATTATCCTTGTTGACATTGTAGATCTTTGTCAGAGCATTTTCCAAAATTTTATTGAAGGCTTCTAATGTTCCATTTTCCTAAGTATTGTATGGTGTACTCTTCTGGTGATAAAATTAAAACTCCTTAGTCATAGCCCTGATGGTCTTGTTGATAAAGTGAGTTCCCTAGACACTCATCAAAATCCTTGGACATCCAAATATAGTGATCACTTGCTCAAACAAGAAGTGTGTTTTTGTCTCTGCACTGTAATCTTTTACTGGTGTTGCTTCTTCCCATCTTGTTAAGTATTTTGTCGCAGTAATGATATATCTAGCTCCTGACCTTTTTGATGGTGGATTGATTGGTCCAACAAAGTCTATTGCCCATTTTTCAAATACCTGCAAATTTACTTGTGGTATTAGACACATCTCATATCTTCTATTAGTTTTTCCAACCCTTTGACAGACATCACATTTATGGTAATATTCCTTGGCATCTATATGGACTATTGGCCACCATAATATTGCGTGCAATACCTTCTACGTGGTATATTTTCCTACATATTTTCCTCTAGCTATACCTTCATGAGTTTTTGCCAAAATTCTAGGCCTTTCATGTTCTAATACACATCTTCTCAAAATACTATATGCACCCATATTATATAAGTTTCTTGGAATAAGTTGATAGTCTGCAGCTCTGACTACCATAATTTTCTTTCGCGCAGTGCTAAACTCTTATGGTGCACTCCCTGTACTTAAGTATTCAATAATATCAACAAAGTATTCATCAACTACTTGTACTTAAAATAGTTGTGCATTAGGGAAGTTGTCTTCCAAGTTGGTAGGTTCTTCTCCATTAGTTACCCTTGACAAGTGATCATGTCCTGCATTTAGCTTCCCTGGTTTGACTATCACTTTGAAATCGAATTCTTGGAATAACAACAGCCATCTATAGATCCTCCCCACCAATAATGGCTTGTTGACTAAATATTTGAGAGCATAATGGTCTATGATCATTTTAAAGTGTTTTCCAAGTAAGTATTGCCTGAACTTCCGAAGTGCATATAGCATGGCTAGGCCTTATCTTTCTGTGTTGTTGTAATTCTTCTCTGATTCTAACAATTTTCTACTTACAAAGGCTATAGGATGGTCTAAGTCCCCTGCTCTTGGCTGCACCAAAATTGATACAAGTGTTATGGTTGATGCATCTACATGCACATGAAATGTATTTTCCCAATATCGGAATACCAAGATAGGTGTTGTGAGAATATTTTCTTTTAAGGTGTCCAATCCTTGTTGATAGCCCTCATTCCACTGAAATTTGATATCCTTCTTTAAAAAAAAGTCCATTGGTGTAGTAATATGTGCATACTCCTTTGTAAACTTCCTGTAATAGTCTGTATGTCCTAGTGTTGCTCTCAACTGACGCACTGGATTTGGTGGTGGTAAATTTACAATGACTGCAATCTTAGTAGGATCCACTAGTAAACCTTGTTTACACACTATATGTGCCAACAATATTCCAAAATGTTTCCCAAAAATGCATTTCTTGATGTTCAATGAGATATGACATTTCTTGCATCTTTCCAACATGAGTCTTAATAATTCTACATGGTCCTTTAACATATTATATACAATTAAGACATCCAGATATACTTCTAGAAGCTAATGTATGCATTCCTTAAAAGAAGCTATGACTACTCTTGAAAAAATGGTTAGTGCATTCTTCAACCCAAATGGCATGATTGTGTCTTGGTAGGATCCCCATTCTGTAGAAACAATAGTCTTACACATGTCCTCTAGATCTATTTTTATCTGATGGTAGCCTGAGAATCCATCTGTACATGAATATTCTTCTTGGCCTCCCATATTCTCTAAGAATTGATTTATAAAAGGGGTAGGGAAAGGGTCATGTAAGAAAGCATCATTCAATTTTCTCAAATCTATGCAGATCTTTATCCCCCCTTGTTTCTTTTCTTGGACTACCATAGGACTTATCCATTTAGATTCCTCTACCAGTTATATGATTTCATCTTCCATCATTTTTGTCAATTTATGCTTTCACTTTCTACTTATACACTGGATTTATTCTGTAAGGTCTTTGTTTGACAGGCCTTGCCTCAGGTTTGAGAGGTATCTTCATCTCTCCTAGCTCTCTTGCTATGCATTTCATCTTTGTAAAGGTCGTTGGGAACATGTCACTGAATCTACGCAGTAACTCTGTTATTGTTTCTATTGTTTGTTCATCCCAATAGTCTCCAATACTTGATATTTTAGGATTTTCAATTGTCCCAATGTTAAATTTATTAACTTTGATTGGTGAAACAAATACTTCTAACTCCATATATGGAACTTCCACCTCTCTTTCATCTTCAATTTATGTAATTTGAATGTTGCATGGGTCATCTGCATCTAGTGCTTCCTCTTCAACATGATAGCATGATAATAGTTCTTTGACTATCTATCTATTTTGTTGTTGATATTATGTCATGATTTCAACCTCTGTTTCATTAGTAAATATCATTCCATGTATCAGCTTAAGTGATGAATCAATGTCAGGGTTCTCATTTTCGAATGAGAATTTTACTACAAATTTCTTCTGTAGTGTTTTCCACTCTGTATTACCTCTGCGCATCTCCTAGTCTACATACCAGTTCTCTGGGATTTCTTCCAATGTATGGATGAAGTGATGAGGCCATTCTTCTGGTGGTGTTATCCTCCATTGTGCCTTTCACTTTTCCAATTGGTCCACTGGTTTTCCTTGTCCATCGTACTTCTTCATTTTACTACTCCCCTGTTCTGCGCCAAATCTAATGCACAGTAGTCGTTTACATTGGTACCAGTCCTGAATTGTTTCTTTGTGCACACCCCACCATATTGCAGGTGTGGCCTTGAGTGAAATATATAGGGCTAAGAGTCTTTGATTTTATAACACTTCCTCCTCGTATTTTGTCAGAAATTCCTCTGGGTCATTTACTCCATGAAAACTTGGAGGTTCTCTTATCTTTGTACCAACCCATCTTACTGCGCAGTCTATTCTTTCACATCTTCTTGTGGAAACTTCATGTAATCTTTGTTTCCAATTATCCAAAAATGTATCTAATTCAAAATCACATGATGTGATGCTTCTCCAGCTGAGTACCCCATATGCATTTGGGTTGACATAATCTTCTTCTTCGCGTGGTGGTTCTGTACAATTGGTTTATTTCCTCTAGATATAAACAAGTGGGTTGGACAAACCTTTCTCCTTCAGAAGGGTCTATTGGTGTAATGAATCTATATTCACCTGATTCAAACATCATTTTCCTTGTCTTCAGGTTGATTATGGCATGGTTATCAAATTCCCAATCCAATCCAAGCAATGTTGGATAAGATGTTTTTCCATCTAATATCTCTAATACTTTAAAATATGCCATAGTGCACACTCCATCCAAATCTATTGTCACACCTTTAAGTCTTCCAATTGGTAGCAATCTGTGTTGATTTGCTAATTTCAGCTGGACAGGTGAATATCCTAGTGTGGGTTCCCCCATACACTGTCATGTCTTCTTAGGTAAAAATTTACTTCAGAGGTTAAGTCCAATATAATATCACCCATATTAAAATCTACAATGTTGGCATTCAATCTGAATTCTTTGTTTTTCCTTCTTCTTGCATGGAGATGATTGATTATTTTCTACTCTAATTTCCCTTCTACCTATGTGTTACATATTTCTAGCATATTTTGTAAGATATTAACAGATGATGGATCCTTTAATAACTTAACACAGGATTGCATAAAAAAAATTATGTTACTTACTTGCTCTAAAGGTTGAGCTTCACTGGTGTGATCCATTGAGGAGGTAATTTCGTACAATAGTGAGTTCTAAGTTTGCTGCACAGCTGAGGTAGACACAAAATTTTTCTTGAGAAGCTCCTTTCTTGCCTCCTTGAATGTTTCCTTTTCTTTTCGTGCATCAAACTGCTTATGTGGTTAAATATTCTTCTTCACCCATTGGTGTTGTGCTAGATCCTGTATTACTGCGTCAATTCATGTCTTAGCGCCTCCTCACATGACTATATTGATGTTTCTTCCAACATCCTTGGATTATGCAGAGATCCATTAGACATTCTAGTTGTTATGGTTCCTTTTTTCTTGGATCTTCCCAATAGTGTCAGACAAGCTTTTGTATCATGGTCTACTGCGCGACAATACATACATGTAGTTGGTGGAAGTGGAAACTCCCTTGCATAATGTCATGGATTTTGGTAGTTGTGGCACACTACTTGGCCTATGCCTCATCCAAATCCTCCTCTACCTTGTCCTCCACCTTTGTATCCACCTATATCTCCTCGTGGTGCATTGTACTAAGGTACCTGATTGTACTGCGCAGGGTTATATTGTGGTTGTGCATTGTTGTATTGGGGCTGCACATTATTCTACTGTTGTTGCACAATGTTATATGGTGGTTGTACCTGGTTGAACTGAGGTGTTGCTTGTCCTGTCATCATTTTTGCTTGCACCCTATAAGTATCTGAATTTATTTCTCTCATCATCTCCATCATCCTATAACATTTATCATCATGACCTACTTACTTGCAAACATTGCAGTATGAACTTTTGGGTACTGTCTTATACGTATGCATCATTGGAAAATGATATGGATCATGCCCATGTGTTTTACAAATCTCGCACCATGGTCCTCCTATTGTAAAAGGGCTTGGTACTCAGGTTTCCATGTACTGCGCAAAAGTTTAACATTTATTCTTGTGGTGTCCTTCTGTCATGCATGTGGTACACCAAACAACTTCTCTTTTCTCTTTTCCCTTATTATGGTTAAGATGAAATGTTAGGTTATTCAGATCCTCCTTCATCTCCTCTATTGTTGGATTTGTCTTCTAATACTAATTCTCTTCCAGTTGTAAGGCTTCCTACAAATCCTCTTCCTGATTTTGGAACTTTTGTTGTCTTAAGGGGTATTTCAAATGTGGTAACAATGAGTTCACAAATAAGTACCTATGTTGCATATCAGTAATTGCATACTTCAACTTGCCTTTCAAGCGTTTAAACCTCTAGTCAACCTCCCAAACAGACTCACCTGGTTTTTTCCTAATTTCAATCATTTCATTCATATAATGATATTTTAAGCTAGGCTTATGAAATTCATTTATCAGTAGTTTTTTCACGTCTACAATCATCCTTGTTACTCCTGGTGGACTGTTTACATCTAGGCTCATGTACCAATCCAGTGTGTGGTCTCTTATCGTGATAACTAACTGCGCATGTTTTGTATCCTAATCTATGATATTCTTTTCTTCCTAGATCTTCTCACAGATGAATAAGTGCTTTCTAGGGTCCTCTGATGGCTCTCCCTGAATTTCTGGTAACCTGATATGTTGATTAAGGTTGGTTGTCATTGATGTCAACCCTTGAAGAAAGCCCCGTAGCACAAAGGTTTGGGTAATGGACCCAATATTGTTTGATGTAAATATGACTCATTATTGTTTTTTCATGGTTGATAATAAGTAAATATGGATGAACTCCAAAGTGGTCCCCTTATGGTGAAATCCCTCACGGGAAGACGCTCTACGGAGTAAGAGAACCCATGCTTAATTGTGGAAAATGAGATGAAGGATAGTGAATTTGTTAGGGAAACTATCCTATATGGATAGTGCTTGTCATGCCATTTATGGTGGTATGTGGAATGTCACATAACTCCTCACGGTTTGAGATTTATGGACTTACAAAGTTGGAGGACCCTCATATGTCATCTAGAAGCCCCAAAAGGTCAAAGTAGTCAAAGTGGTTTAAGAGATTTTAAAAGGTAAATAATAAAGTGAAGTGATGAGTGTATTATAATTCAAAGTGAATACAAAATAATTATTTAAATAATAAATTTAATGGAGAAATTAGAAGTGGGTTAACCCTAAAATAAGGAAAGTGGGCCAAGTGACCTAAAAGATGTTTTTAAAGAAGCTACTTGGAGAGTATAAATAAGAGGCAAGGCTCTCTCATTTTAATCAAACTTGAGAATATTGAATATCTATAGGTGTCTGAGGTAACCAAGGATATCTAAGCCGAATTTCTGAGTGAAGGTGAAGAAAAGAAGGTTGAAATGCAAGGAAGGATAAATTCTTTCGATGGTGCTTTCTAAGGTATGTTATTTACAGGTCATCTCACCATTTTCGCTATAACTTTTTTTCTATAATGATTCAGACCATGAAATTTCTATTCCATTGAGAAACATACCCAAGTATATATGGTAAAAAATTCATCCTATGGGTCGTTTTATTTTGGTAGTTACACTCCATGGAAAATAGGGTTTGTGGCTAGTCCTGAAACTAGTCAAAAATAGGTTTTTCGAGTTAAAACGTAATAACTTCTTCATAACATATCAAAATTAAGTGAGACCAAATGTGTTGGTTAGGGTAAATTATTTAGTATTCTTTGTAATAGTTTCATATCAATTCAACAAATATTTCCTGCGGGGCATGCTCTACAAGGTCGCTCTCTAGAATAAGCTAGAATTCAGCATGGTATGCCAGTATTGCTATAACCCCTTTTCTGAGAGGTTCCAAGTAGTGACACCTGGATGAATTGCATAAAACACACTGAAGAACATCGTGTATCAGTTTCAGATCTTTATGCAATACAAGTTCAAAGTTATGATTACTTCAAGTTAGGGTTGTTGACTAATCCAAAACTAGGCATGTGAGACTAAAGAAACGTTTGATGAAAATGCTAGTCTCTTGTTGTTAAACTTCAGGAAGGTTTGCAGGAATGTGATCATATAAATCAGGTCTATTACAAAGCTACAAATCATATTTGGATGATGAAATTGATGAGGGATTTTGGTTTAGGTACATGTTGAGTACATGGTTGAGACAAGTAGTTGATGAGTTGGCACATACATGAGGTGTATAGTTGATGATGTTGGTACATATTGATGAGTCATATTTGATGAGTAGTTGACACATTATTGGTACATACTTGGTACATGGTTGGATGCACTTGTTTATGGTACAGGTTGATTACAGGTTGGTGCATGGTTGATGCACTTGTTTATGGTATAGGTTGAGGTACAGGTTGATGCATGGTTTAGATTTATTGGTATAGGTTTACAGTGGTATATATCNTTGTTTATGGTACAGGTTGATTACAGATTGGTGCATGGTTGATGCACTTTTTTATGGTACAGGTTGATTATAGGTTGAGATACAGGTTGATGCATGGTTTAGATTTATTGGTACATGTTTACAGCGGTATATCTCACAGTGATAGTGTGACAGTGGTTCCATCATTCTACTTCTGCTTCAGGGTGGCAGGACAGGACAAGGACAGGTGGTTGTAGCCACTTTCCGGTTGTAGCTGAGAACATAGGGGGTTGTAGCCTCCTTCTAGTTGTAGCCAGAGAATTGGGGAGTTAGAGCTTCCCTCAGGTTGTATCCTGAGAAACTAGGGGGTTGGAGCCTCCTTCCAGTTGCAGCTGGAAAACAAAGGAAGTTGGTGCTTCCAATGAATGTAATTCTTCAAGATATATAATAAAAAGCATTTTGTGGTTTTCTCTCGATTTGGGTTTCCACGTAAAACGTTGGTGTACTATGTATGTGTGTGATTGTTTATTTCTTACTGCTCATTATTGGATAATAATTCTACATTGATATAACATTTGAAGAAAAAGGATTATAATTACGTTATTACAAATTCACCCCCCCTCTCAGTAATCCAACAATTGCTTTCAGAGTAGGCTCCTTCAGAAATTAGTTTAACCACTGAAAGGTAGATCATGGAGAGTACCAACTCATATAAAAATGGAATACCATAGTTTGATGGACAGGAGTATGCTTTTTGGGCATAAGGATGAAGACATATATACAGGTACGGGGATTTCAAGTTTGGCAATCAATTGTATATGGATACACAACACCAGCAATTCCACCAATAAATGACAAAGCAGTGAAACTCAATGAGAATAATTCCAAAGCCAAAAATGTACTTTTGAATGGTCTCAGTGATACAGTTTTCACAAAAGTTTCACATTGTAGATCTGCTAAAAGATTTGGAACAAGCTTTGAAATATTTATGAAGGAGATTCAAAAGTCAAAGCAACAAAGCTTCAAACTTACAGAGGTCAGTTCGAACAACTAAAAATGAAGGAAGATGAAGATATCACATCCTACATATTATGAGTCCATGAAACAATGAATGCAATCATAGGATTGGGAGAAGAAATCAAAGAATCTGTAATTGTTCAAAAGGTACTAAGATCTCTTCCTATGAGATTCAACCCTAAGATATTATCTCTAGAAGAAATATCGGATCTAAACTCAATAAGCATGGATGAATTACATGAAATCTTCATAGCATATGAGATGAGAACTGAACAGGAAAATCCATATGTAAAAGAAGTAGCCTTCAAAGCATCCAAAACATCAAAGAAAAAGAAAAATGAACAAGAAGAATATAGCAGCAGCGACATCTCAGAAGATGATGAAGAAGTGGCCAACTTCGTCAAAAGACTGAACAAGGGAACCAACGGTAGGTATAGAGGTAAGTTTCCTTTAATTTGTTTTAATTGTGATGGTATTGGTCATTTTGCTAACAAATGTCCTCATAAGAAAAAGAGAAATGATGAAGGTTACTCAAAAGGAAGACAAACATAGAAAGGTAAAAGAACTACAAAGAAAGTTTTCAAGAAAATATTTTGCACCAAAGAAGACATCTCATCATCAGATGAAGATGAAGTCACTGATAGTGAAACAGGGAGAGTTCTATTCATGGCAGTAGAAGACTCTGATAAATAAGACTCCGAAGAAGAACATGAAGAAGAAATTGAAGAGGCAGAAGTTGACTTTCGAGAAGAATTAATGAGTTCCATAGAAGTTATCAGAAGAGAAAAGAAGAAAAAAAAGAAACTACAAGCAGAACTAGATAAGAAAAGACACTCAAGAACTATAACAAATGATCCAAAAATTGAAGGTTCAAATAGAAGAAGATAAAATAATTGAAGAAGCACTCAAAGAACAACTAGAAGGAAAGGACAGGATCATTGGAAACCTGGAAGCAGAGATTGTCACACTAAGAAAGGATATTCAAAATAAAAATATGCAGAATAGCTCAAAAGTTCTGGATGACATTATCAACAGTCAAAAATCTCATCTTGACAAGTCCAGACTTGGATACAATCAGACAAAAAAGGGATCAAGCTCCAAAACAATAGAGCAAGAAACAAATCCAAAAAACTATGCAGAAACAATCAAAGGGGATAAAAAGATATACAAGGAAGATTACATGAACACTCTTCCATCGAAAAGATTCAGATTTCAGAATCAACAACAGATAGACAGGCCTTAAGAAGAAGAAGGATTCATAAGAGTGCCTTCTTTCAGAAGATGTTCAACTACCAGGTATCAAACTATATTTTTTGTTTTATGTTATGCATGTAATAATTTTGGACATAAATTTGTAAATTACAAAGCTAACAATAGGAACAATAACTACTTTGAGATCCATGCACAAAGGGGTTATTCAAGAAGACCTAGTGAAACACAAAGAAGAAGTTACAACAGGTTTGAATATTTGAGCACTGAAGTGGAATGTTACAAATGTAACAATTTTGGACACATGGCCAAAAATTGCAGAATGCTAGTCCCTACTAAAGAACCTCAACGGAGTCACAAACAAGAACCTGAGAAAACTACATGGATAAGAAAGCAAGATCAGTATAGCAATGAAGAATGCACAATCGCTCTACAAGATAAATACAAGAAATGTGGTTGGTATGTTGATAGTGGATGTTCAAAACACATGACAGGTGATAGAGACAAGTTTCTTACATTACGAAAGGAAAGAGATGGATCAGTCTCCTTCGGAAATGATGATTCAGACGAAATCATTGGAAAAGGCACAGTCCGAATTGGGAACAAGAATGAAAAGGAAAAAAATGTTCTACTAGTAGAAGATATGAAACATAATCTTTTAAGTGAGTCAAATGTGTGACCAAGGTCATAAATTTACTTTCGATTCACAAAAGTGTGAGATAAGAAAAGAAGGTTCAGGGAAATTGGTCACTTCAGCTACAAGAACTCCAAGCAACATATATGTGTTAAGCAAAATTGGAAATGAAAAGTGTTGTCTAGGAAAGGAAGATGAAAGTTGGCTATGGCACAGAAGAGTGGGTCACATGCATTTTGATAACCTTGTCAAAGTCAGCAAAAGAGAAGCAGTCAGAGAAATGCCCCAGATCACAAAACCAACCAACATTTTATGCAAGCATTGCCAACAAGGAAAGCAAACAAATACCAGGTTCAAATCAAAGGAATATTCAACAACAAAACCACTAGAAATTGTGCATATTAATCTAGTTGGACCAACTACAACAAAAGGCTTAAAAGGTGAGAGATACTTTATGTTATTAGTTGATGATTATACAAGAATGACTGTAGTTTGATTTCTCAAGAACAAGTCAGAAGCTTTTGAGAATTTCAAGATCTACAAGGAAATGGTTGAAAATGAGATGGATTAAAGAATCAAATGCGTAAGATCAGATAATGGAGGAGAATTCACCTCAAAGGAATTTATGGACTACTGCAGCAATCATGGAATAAAAAGGAAATTCTCCATCGATAGGACACCTCAATAGAATGGAGTTGTTGAACAAAAGAACGAGACAATACAAGAAATGGCTCGAACAATGATAATGGATTAAAAGTTGACAGATGTTTTTTGGACACAGGTAGTGCATACAATAGTTCACATTCAAAATAGAGTAATGCTCAGAAACAAAACTGATAAAACTCCCTACAAGCTATGGAAAGGAAGACCAATAAATGTGAAGCACTTCAGATTTTTTGGAAGCAAATGCTACATCAAAAGAGAAGATGGAAGAATGGGAAAGTTTGACTCTCGTATGGATAAAGGAATACTTGTTGGTTACTCAAGTACAAGGAAAGAATACAAGTGTTACAATCTAAGATTAAACAAATTTTTGGAAAGCATCAACGTAACAATTGATGAAACAGGCAGACCAAAATCAAAGGAAGAAGAAAACAAATCAATGGAACAACTTTTTGAAGAAGAATATGAAAAAGAAGTAGAAGAGGAAGATGAAGATGAAGAGAATCCGACAGAACCAGAAGAGCAAGTTCAACAAGTATCTCCAAATACACCTAGCAAACAAGTACATAAGAATCATCCTTCAGATCAGATTATTGGAAACAAAGATGCAGGAGTTGAGACTAGAAGAAAAATCCGTTCACCAGAACAAACACACCTAGCACTCTTATCTACAATTGAACCAAACTATTTTGAAGAAGCCAACAAGGATGAATTTTGGAATAAGGCCATGGATGAAGAATTGGATCAAATAGAGAAAAATGACACTTGGGAATCGGTTCCAAGACCAAAGAATAAGAATGTGATCAACACAAAATGGGTTTTCAGGTATAAATTGAATGAAGATGGACAGGTTACAAGGAACAAAGCTAGATTTTTATGTAAAGGATATGCACAGATTGAAGGAATCAACTTTGAAGAGACATTTTCCCCAGTTGCCAGAATGGAAGCAATATTTTTTCTTTTAGCTTATGCATGCTCCAAAAATGTTAAAGTATATCAGATGGACATAAAATCAGTTTTTCTGAATGGGGAACTTGAAGAAGAAGTCTACAGTGAACAACCAGAAGGATTTCAGTTGTCAGATAACACAAACTATGTGTGTAAATTAAAGAAGGCCTTGTATGGTCTAAAACAGGCTCCTAGAGCATGGTACTCCAGACTGGATAAGTATCTGCAGCAGGCAGGGTTTCAGAAAAGGAAGTGCAGACAACAACCTCTACATCAAGGTAAGTGAAGGTAATATTTTATTAATTGAAGTTTATGCTGATGATATTATTTTTGGTAGTGATGATGATAGGTTAAGCCAGAAATTTGCAAAACACATGCAAAATGAATTTGAAATGTCGTTACTTGGAGAAATATCCTTCTTTCTGGGACTTCATATACGTCAAAGAAACCAAGGAATTTTTATTTTGCAAACCAAGTATATCAGAGAAATGCTAAAGAGGTTTGGAATGGAAGATTGCAAACCAGTTATCACTCCCATGCAAACCAATTGTAAGTTGAG
>JASDQU010102770.1:167964-243969 GCA_032191745.1 Picea mariana
CAGTTGCAGCTAGAAAACAAAGGAAGTTGGTGCTTCCAATGAATGTAATTCTTCAAGACATATAAGAAAAAACATTATGTGGTTTTCTCCCAATTTGGGTTTCCACGTAAAACATCAGTGTACTGTGTATGTGTGTGATTGTTTATTTCTTACTGCTCATTATTGGATAATAATTCTAATAACATTTGAATAAAAAGGATTATAATCACGCTATTACTGATTCACCCCCCCTCTCAGTAATCCAACATGATCGTGGGATCATGTCCTACCATTTTGAACTGTGTTGAACTAATACCTCCATGCGATGTATATATTTGACTATTACTTCCTACTCTGGCTCCTCCGGGTGATGCTCATGTTTTGGATGTGTTTCATGTTGTCTTTCTTCCACTAAAAATTGGTTGTCTAAATGTTGGAGTTCCTTCTGGTGTGTTAGTCGCACATGGGGTTGGGTTCCACACTGATGGTGACCTGCATTGGAGTTCTTCCTTCTATTCCTACCCTTGGACCTCCTATTTTCCTTTCATATGTTGTGTGTAGGATTTCCTCAATCTTCTCCACAACCCGAAGATCCTCTACCTCTTCCTCATTTCTTTCTAATCCCTCTCTATCAGTTATGGCTCTCTTCTTGTTATTGATCTTATATTGGTAGGGTACTCCATTGCGCATCTTTCCAATTGTTTCCATTATCTTCTTTATCTGGTATTCCTCCATCATGATTGGGTCCATGGACTTATTCTTCTTTCCCTTATCCATTTCTTCCTCCATTTCTCCACCTCATGTCAGTGCTTCCCCCCTTCCCCCTTACACGCAAGGAAGTTTAGTTGTCTGATTCCATAGTCATCACATCGTTGTTATATAATAAAATAATGATTGAACTATAAAATAATCGGATATACCTACCTCTAGGTCCTTTTAGAAAATTCTTCTCTATTGTGTTGTAAGACTTTGTATTATCTATTGAAAATTCGGTGATAAACCCTGCAACAATATTGTCTAACCAGAAATCTACTGCGCACACAAATGTTTTATTAACTTGTTGTAACTACGTGATCTCCACAGGATTCCACTCCAGCTGTCTAATTTGATTTGTTGGGTGGTTGTCTTTTAACCTAAATAACCACTCCTGCAACAAATGCGGGAAATCACAGAAAATTACCTCATGCAGGTCATTAAACACATATTTGTCTAGGTATTTGTGCAGTGTTAACTTAGGGTTTCTATTGTCCTTCTGTGAAAACTTGAGTTCCGTTGTTTTCAACCATATTTCAATATCCACCTTTGTTGGATTCCATGGCCTGAACATTCCCTTCTATACTTTCGTTCTCTACATGCTTCTTCCATGGATCTCTTCCACTCAATCCTATGCAGTTTCAGCCGACAACGGAACCGTTTGTTGGTTTTAAATCTTACTTCTACTTCTTGGTCTAACACAGGTTCAGATCTCAAAAGGTTTCCAACAAAACCCTTTAAAATTATTGGCCCTTCTGGTAAACCAGAAGGCAACACAACACACAGAGTGTACTGCACAGTCTCACCCAAGATAGCTTTATGGGTGACTGCAATGCTCAAGTTCTTGCAGTATAGGAATGAGTGGGGATATGGGAATGTATTTTATCTTCTTCATGCATTCATCATGTTATTCATTCAAATATTCCTAGGATTCATTCATCTTTTGGCTCATGCATGCATTCTATTATACCTAGTTAATCATTCATTCATAAAATCACCATTAACAGAATGCAAACATTCAATAGACATCACCTATAACACATGTTTTATTGTGGTTCACCCCCTCCTGGGATACGTCCACAAAGATTTGGCTTCTCTGCTCTTTTATTTAGTCTGCTGCAAAATATGGCATTGTGCACATTACATCTTCCATCATACAATCATGAAGAGGTTCAAGAACCTCTGTGAGGTGAACTAGATCACACCAGGCTCCTCATCTTGTGATCTAACCCTCAAAATATGCCTTTGACTCTTTTACGACCTTATTATAAAAATAGTTGAACTACCACCAACTGAACCCATAACCTATACCTCCTAGGTATTTATTTATACTACTTTTCATGTTTATGGTCATTACAATCTTTATCACAAACCCTAACCCTAAAATGGTTAGGCTTGTTTGCCTCCTCACACATGGATTTTCCTTCTTGCATGTTGATTTTCCTCACGCATGTTGCTTTTCCTCATGCATGCTACTTTTCCTACCAGTTGTTATTCTCCAAAATTAGCCCTACACTCAAAATAGTCTTCCTTCTCAAAATAGGTTTGCTCCCAACATTAATATTAATGTGCCTCTCCTTTGAGATGTCAATTACATCAACAAATTTGAAGGGGAGGTGTTGTTGAGAAAATGTAGATAGAGAAAAGTGTAAGGTATATTTATATTTTATTGTAATTATTATTTATAACATAATCTTTAAATCTTGATTGATGCACTAAATATATTTGTTTTCTTCATCCAGGTAGTGGAGAATGGGATGCAATGCATTTATACATTGCAAATAATATTGACTAGATGAAGATATGGATAGTACAATGAATTGAAGTTTACAATATATTATCATAAAGTTGGGTAGCGGAGTTGATTGGAAGATCTTATCTGGACAATGATATAAATCTGACACGGAAATAAATTCATCTAGCATATGGTGCAAAAGATAGAAATGTAAGAATTTACCATTGATTTTTAGATTTTAATTCCTATTTTTGTGTTGTTTTTTTGTCCCAATTATATTATACATATATTTATTAATTCATGACAATGCATTCATAACATGTAGAGCATGCAAGTGAAACATCACAAAGCTATGTTGTGTAATGGAAAAAAATATCACACCAAACAGTTGGATGATAAGAAGAAAACATGTGACAGTGGGATAACTGGAATTTTCCAAGTTACTAATATTTCCCACAATAGTGATAGACATCTAATCACATCTCATTTGGGGTACATCGGATATTTGGAAGACATATTGGACATAAATTTTAAATTCTTCAAAGTGGATCTCTTTAAGGTTAGGTGGTATAGATTGTTGCTACAAGGTGATGAAAGGAAAATTATTGTTCATGATAATGGATTTACCATTATTAATGCTACTAGATAGATATGAGTCAAATACAAAGTTCTGTGTACTTCCAAGTCAATGTAAGTAGGTATTTTATTCAGAGGTGCCAAGTAGAGCATGTTAAACAATTTTTGTTAGATTTGATCTAAGAGGAAGGTCTGTAAAGTATATTTTTCCTAAAGAAAATGTTCGTGAAGAAGATGCAGGAGAGAAACAAGAAGTATCAAATGAAGAGGATAATGAATTTGACCATCCAATTATTGGCTCAGATGATCCTATGCTTCATATTGATTATGATGATTATTTTGATGACAACTTAGTTCTAGACATTCCCAATGTTGATATGGACGAACCTTTCAATGATTTTGAAGGGTTGGATACAAATTATCATATTCATGAGTCAAATATTGAATTGGATGAAGTTTAAGATCAATTCAATATGGTTATGTAATAAGTCTTATTTAATAAAGTGATCTGTTGATTCAAATTGAGTACTATTATGGTTTTCCCTTCTTGATTTAAACTCCGTCTTGACTCAAATCTTAATGGTGATCTGCTTCTCACACGCAATCTAACTTGGATGGATAGTTGAAATTAGATAAATTGGTTATGTTATTGCTCCTTATATTAATAATTAATACATAACAATGTTATGTCATATGGGTCACCAATTTTTAACACTATGTATCAATGATACAATTGTTTTACATGCATAATCACCAAATAAAGCATGTTTTAACACTATGTATCAATGATACAATTGTTTTACATGCATAATCACCAAATAAAGCATGTTCTCACTCTCCATTGCTTGAATAAAATAAAAAATTAATGCATTCCTTGCACTTTGGGTATCAACTCTTCAAGAGTATGACCTTCAAATAAATTATCGCCTTGGAAAAACTAAGCATAAAGAATATACCTTTTCTTGTCCCTGCAAGAAATATGTAGCACCTATTAGATTCATATAAACTATTAGCTCTATAGCAACTATTAGATTTGTTAGATTTGTAGCAACCATTATATCTATAAAAATTGTTAGATTTGTAGCATCTACAATAGATTTGTGTCAATTGTTAGATTCATATAAGAAACTACTATAGTAAATTTGTAGAAATTGCTACATGTGATATGTGACAATTGTTATAACTCTAATAAACAACCTATATATGTTAAAGTACAATATGGGTATTTGAGATTTGGGTGGGTGTGTCCATCTCAATATAAGGTTTTCCTTTACCAAAAATCACATTGACCTAAATAAATTATTTTTATTTATAGTCAAATCATTGGATACAATAGATATAGGCATTTCATAGCAACACCCTCATGGATCCATAACAAATTCTACAGGGCTAATAAACAACCTATATCTCTTAAACTATGATTTGGGTATTTGAGATTTTTGGTAGTGTGTTCATTCAAAAGTAAGGCTTTCCTCTATTAAAATCGCATTAACCTAAATCACTAATTTTAAGATATATCCAAATCATTATATTCCTAACTTTACATGCATGCCCAAAAATGAAAGAATTTTGCTTTTCCAAAGATACAATAAATCTTCCAAATTGAACCATTATTTGAGGGCTTAGCAAGCCAAGTATTAAAAATCAAAGAATACTTAAAACTCATTCAAAATGATGCACATAAAATATTATGCCTTTAAAGAGTGAGAAAATGTTCTAGGGAACATAACATTCACCTACAGAAAAAAGTATTCCAGATTTTAAACTTTCAAATGGAATTATTGAACAAATCATTACATAGACTCCTAGCAATCATATCTTTCTAGATTATTATAATATGTAAGTAATTTCCCATCACCATTGTTTTACTAAACAAGCAAAATACATACACGTTTCCTATATATTTCCTCATACATTAAGAATACTAATTTATTTCCATTAACACTAATTCATTCATCAATCCTATTGAAAAATCCATTTTGCTTAACTATTTACATCTCAAAATTACAATAATCGCATGGTAGAAATCTTTAAAGAAAAGAATAGATACTTATCACATAGTAGAAATATCCTTTGCCTTTAGAGTTAGAGGAGAATGCATATTGTATACTTGTGTATCATTAACATATTAATAAATAGATTATTATGAATGTGCTTGGGAAACAAAGATTCTTGAGCCATTCAAAATAGTGTGATGGAATTTAGGGCAAATAATTAACATGTAGGAATATAAATCATTAATCATTTGAATCATAACTAGAGTAAATAGGGTAAGCATATTTCTCATAGATGATGCTCCAACTATAAGGGGCATAAGCTACTTCTCCTACCTCTAAATAACCATGTTTCCTAATAATGTTTTCCAAAATAATTTATTTTCCTCAAGCTCGCAAAAGAAACAATACTTGTACTTTAGTGATGCACACCAAATCATTGGAAAATGAAATTGTATACCAATCTATTGAGTCCCACATTGTTTCGAATGGGATATATATCATTCACATATGGTTAGGAATATGTTAAAGTTGGGATAGCCCATAGGTTCTTGTTTCCTTTTATCCTTAGTGAAACAATCACATCTTCATTGTGAACCCAATAAAGAATTTAGCCTAAGATAGGATATTATGTTTGTACATTCAGAGAGAGTAGTTCATTGAATCTATTGAATGCTTGGAAGAAACCAAACATATTCAAGTATATTTTCATGTTCTATATAAAAGGGGAATAAGCTACTTCTACCTCACAATAACCATGTTTCCTAATAATGTTTTCCAAAATAATTTATTTTCCTCAAGCTCACAAAAGAAAAAATACATGTACTTTAGTGATGCACACCAAAGCATTGGAAAATGACTCTGTAGACCAATCTATTGAGTCTCACATTGTTTCAAATGGGATATATAGCATTCACATCTGGTCGGGAATATGTTAAAGTTGGGATAGCCCATATGTTCTTGTTTCCTTTGATCCTTAGTGAAAAAATGACATCTTTGTTGTGAAGCCAATAAAGAATTTAGCCAAATATAGGATATCATGTTTGTACATTCAGAGAGAGTAGTTCATTGAGTCCATTGAAGGCTTGGAAGGAACCAAACCTATTCAAGTATATTTCCATGTTCTCCTACCTCACAATAACCATGTTTTGTAATAATGTTTTCCATAATAATTTACTTTCCTCAATCTCGCAAAAGAAATGATACTTGTACTTTAGTGATGCACACCAAATCATTGGAAAATGAAACTGTAGACCAATCTATTGAGTCCCACATTATTTCAAATGGGATATATAATGCTCACATCTGGTTAGGAATATGTTAAAATTTGGATAGCCCATATGTAATTGTTTCCTATGATCCTTAGTGAAACAATCACATATTCGTTGTGAAGATAATAAAGAATCTAGCCTAAGATAGGATATTATGTGTGTACATTCAGAGAGAGTAGTTCATTGAGTCCATTGAAGGTTTGGAACAAACCAAACCTATTCAAGTATATTTCCATGTTCTCCTATCTCACAATAACCATGTTTCCTAATAATTTTTTCCAAAATAATTTATTTTCCTCAAGCTCGCAAAAGAAACGATACTTGTACTTTAGTGATGCACGCCAAATAATTGGAAAATGAAACCGTATACCAATCTATTGAGTCCTACATTGTTTCAAATTGTCTATATAACATTCACATCTGGTTAGGAATATGTTAAAGTTGGGATAGCCCATAGGTTCTTGTTTCCTTTGATCCTTAGTGAAACAATCACATATTCATTGTCAAGCCAATAAAGAATTTATCCTAAGATAGGATATTATGTTTGTACATTCAAAGAGAGTAGCTCATTGAGTCCATTGTAGGCTTGGAAGAAATCACATCTATTCAAGTAGATTTCCAGGTTCCCTGAGTATCCTAGTTGGAGAAAAATGCTTGCCTCTCACCCATATGTTGGTATATTTTCTTAGTACCTGATACGAGAGAGAGAATTGTTCCATTGCACTTGATGGTTCATGAAAGAGGTGAAAGCCCTTAGTTGGATATCCCCCAAAAAAGAGTTAGGACTCCAAATCCTATGAGCACTTAGGAGAAATTCATGTTGGTAAAGTTCACACATGATATTTTGGTCTTATTTAGTGCAATTTGCATATTTTCTCAAGAAGTGTTCATGGTTTAAGATATTATGGGTTCTACCTGAAGTTGAAGATTTCATCTAAAATGATATCATTTTTTATTATAAGAAAATAGCATAGACTAGATAATGGCATCTACAAGCCAAGGTAACATGTGCCAAGGTGCATAATTTCTACTTCTCTTCCCTTAATTTATTTACTAGTTCATTATTTTTCCAAGCTTCGTTATGTTTTTCCCACAAGGATTGTCATTTTTCCTTAATCTCCACATAAAAAGTATCCCAATGGTTTATCATATTGTTGATGGTTTTTCAATGTTAATATAATGAAATTATTGTTGGATCAAAATATTCAACAACCTTTTTCCATTTTTCAATCTTAGCTTTAAATAGTTCTATATGTATATTTTCTTTGGAAACCCCTTCTTCATGTTGAAATATTGTAACTACGAAGAATATTCTAATTATAATTGAGTTATTATTATATAGATAAAATCCCCTTTTGTGGATTGATCATGTTGTGACTTACGTATGACCAAAAAACCTTTTTTGGATTGGTCAAACCATATTCATATGGTGGTAATTGAGAAGTCGATCCCTAGGGTTTATTAAAGTGGTTTTAACCACTATTGGAAGAAGTCAACCCTGCTTGGTGAAGAGACATAACCCTAGATCCCCTCAACTATTATAAATAAGAGAGTATGGATCCTCATTCACTCTTTCACTCAGTCACTCATCCAGTGCACAAGTTTTGAAGGAAGTTGTAGTTGCGAGAAGAAGGAGAGAGAGGCGCATGCTCAATCTTGGATATTCTTTAGTGTTTTGGTCTTTAGTCTTGGAATTCTATTGGAAATATATTATTGAGGAATTTTTTGCTAGGTTTTCTCCCCCATGATGGTTTCCCAGGATAAAATGCTATGTACCTTGTGATTGTGTTTCTTTCAGTGGTCCTACTTATGTTGTTATGCTCTAGTAAATTGAAAAGAAATTAATAACAACTCTAAATTTAACACTTCTGAGAGTACATTCATATTTTCTATGGTTTTTGGAGTCAATTTATCAATTGATAGTACCTATACATCCAATTGTTCATCTTTGCAGATGTTTTTTTCTTCTATAGCTTGTTCTGTAGCAACGTTTGGATCCTAATGGAGATCTATAATATTTTTAGCAATGTCATGCTCCAAAGAATCATCTAGAGTCATGGGTTCAATTAGAGGGTTTTCCATGGGCATACTAGGAACATCATGTTATGTTTATTCATTTATTTCCATATTAACATTACATTCATGCTAAGTGGAAGGTAATCGATGGATCTTAGTGATGGCTTCTACTTGAATATTTAATCCTGACACATCTTGAAGATTCCTCAATTTTTATTTAACAAAATCTAATTTCCAATACAAAGCCTTATTTACTCTATGTGATCTTCAATTTATTTCAATAAAGTAGAGTAAGATGGTTTATGATGGCACAAAAATGAATTACCATTTATGTGACCAATCTTCTTGATTCATTTGATCGGTGGAATCTTACCAATGGTTCCTTCTGTAGCATCCAGTTGGTATTGTTCTTGTTGATATTTTGTATCTTGGCCAGTGGTGGTTGTAGCCATTATAGAACTAGTGTGGTAGAATTTAAAAATTATATAGGAAGTTTATTGCAGAGGAGTTGATTCCCATGTACTTCATTTCTTTCTCACAAATGGAAGAACAATTTGTAGGGATTCTTGAGACTCCCCAATGTTTAGATATTTGGGCCCTGCTTCATCACCCCTTCGTGGACTTGTTTCCAACATGTGGGTGTCTTCTCTTTCCTTTGCATGTTTCCTTTCTCATACATTATCAAGAGGTGGTTTTGAAACAAATGCTTCTCAGGTCCGACCTCTTTATGATAGGGCATCTATGATGATGACTTTAATGAGATCGTGGTGAGATAAGATTTTCTTGGGAGTTTTATTGTAACTCCTTACCATTTTTGCCATTGTTTGCAGAGACTAGAGTAGAAAGAATGGAAATTTTATGTGGCATTAGTGTCTCAAATGCATAAGGAGTTCGAAATGGTAATGGAACAATAAAATAAACCAATCTTCACAAGTGAGATAATTATATATGAAGTAAGCTACTTCAACCCAATATTGAGGAAGTGATGAGCATTTGACACATTTCCCTATACATTGTATGGTTTGATTATATGTTAGGATTTATTTGGAAGTATTTTCAACCATGGTTCGATGTTCAAACCAAATTTCACCATCCCTTGGAAGACCTGTAGTTCTAGCAATTATTTCCTCAGTGATGTGCATTCAAAATCCTCATACCATAGTTGTTGAGAGGAAAAAATACCGAGAAAATTCTAAGGCCACTGCAAAATCAAATCCTTGTATATTTTCAATATAGGTAAGCCACCCTACTACTTAGAAGATGTTCATAATGAGTGGGATGACACACAAGAGGTCAATCTTTTTAGTATTGGTTTTGTTTCAGTCGTTAGCACGCACCACGATTGATATTAAGGGGTTAAAATTCAAGAGAAAGAGGTTGAAAGAGAGAATTGATAGATCTCACACACCAAAGAGGTGGATCATATGGTCGGCCACCAGGAAATGTACTATGAAAAATAAATCCCTAAGGGCCCGAGACTCGGTCTCCATACTCAAATGCTTACCAAGAGCACGAAAGGCACTTGTATCACCCAAAATAAGTTTAAGCCTCTTCCCAAATAGAACTAATCCATATAACCAAGGAATGCAACACAAGAGTGCATGGGAACATGGTCTCGATCATCCAATGGTTTCAAGAGAGCATGATCAACGACATATATCACATGTCACATCGAAAAATCTTACAGAAGTTAACGTCGCCTTGGGGTGTGACAATGGTTTCAGGAAGCTACATGTCAAATGATAAAAGGCGTCACATGGTAAAACAAGGAAACAAAAACCACTTCCTTAGTGTTGCGGCAGTGGTATTCCTACCCCATCAAGGTTATACACCATCCAACTCATCAACCATGGGACCAATTGTTCAACGCCACTTGGATTCAACATGTTAGTCCACTTGGATGCCTAGAAAGATGAAAAGGACTTCAAAATACCTCCATGTGTCCTTCAAGCTTGTCAGAGAGTTCCATCTGTGGAAAAGGATCCCATTATTACTCTTGTTCGCCATGATAGACTCTGCCATACATACATCAATCTCATGAAGACACTTCAATGCCTGCATGGACAAATCTCAAGCTACCATACGTTCACTTCTTCATGCTTAGTCAACATGACATCATTTCCAATTTCAGACATTTTTTAAATTACAAAGACTCTAAGCCATGGAAAAATGAAACACATATGGAGACAAAGGCATGAGAGAAAATTTGTCAAGAGAGTGGGAAGATATGCTAACATCATGCCAAATCTATTGGAAAGGATGTGACACGTGATAAGATACCCAACATCACGTTCTCCATCCCAAACCCCTCACCATTCCCTTGTCTACAACTGTTAGAATATAACAAGCATTTTCCTCGACACGCTATTTCACACATGTCTTGAATCTCAACAGATTGAGATAGGTGTGGATAGTCATGTCACCCCCTCTATCGTCTTAGAATACATGTGTCAGGTTTCTATAGAAAGAACAGTGAAGTCACGGCTAAACCATTTTTCAACTATTCTATTATCCATCATCACAACCATCTTGATGCTTAATATATCAGATGATGATCCACCTGGGCAAACTTCTTTTATGGGAAGAGGTCACCAACCATCATGGATGAATATTTGGAGAAGAATTTTTATAATTGTCATTATGGGAAGAATGTCCTTATTAGGTATCATTAGCACAACTAGGAAGCCAGAAGGGCATGAAGGATCCCACCCTAATGTGAAAATGTATCAATCGATCGGCTCGAGGTAGGATATTCCAAGCTCCTGTCATTGATACACTGCACCAAAAAGTGATGAGGTATAAGCAGAAGGTGTCGGTAGGCCTTTCAACCAACCAACAACACAAATTATTCCATGGTTGAACAAAACCACCCTGTAGAGGAAGACCTCACAGAGCCAATTGAAAAGACTCATCTCAAGGATCAAGAAGATAAAGGGAACACCTCCCACTAAGCACCAATGTGGGTGTAGAGAAATACCTCATAGAGCCAATTGAAAAGACCCATCTCAAGGATCAACAAGATAAAGGGAACACCTCCCACTAAGCACCAATGGGGGTGTAGAGGAAGACCTCACAGAGCCAATTGAAAATACCCATATCAAGGATCAATAAGACAAAGGGAACACCTCCCACTAAGCACCAGTGCATCAACGTTGGGGGTAAAAATCTATTTTTACCAGGTTAAAATGAATATAAATTAGTAAAAAGGTTGAAATCAGTTAGGAAACCAAGCATAGTATCAAGATTCTAACAAGATGGAATAGAGTTTAAAGAAGAAGTATTGGTCCAAGCAAGCGATTTTATCTCAAGTTGGAGGAGCTATAAATCGACAAAGGAATCTCATTTGTAGGGTTGACATTTTTGGGAATTGAAGAGTATCTTATACCTGAGTTGTCTAATCAAAAAAACCCTCATACACAGACCAATTTCAAGGTTGTAGGTTGCAAGAGATTCATCCCATGCATTATGATTTAGTTTGTGCTTCTTTGTGTATTTCCTCTTGTAAAAGACATCCCTCTCATTCAATGGCTTCTTGTATTAGATCCCCATTAATAAAATCTCAAGTAGCAAGTTTTATAACATGTATAATGTGATTGTGTGTTGTTTAGATTATGATGTTGAAGCGATTTCCTCCGAATGCATAACCACTTCATGTTATTTTTTCATGTGTTTAATGATGTGTGAAGGGTACCTCCATGGATTTAGATATATGAAAATGGTTATTGTTCGTTGCATGGTTTAACGATCTGATATGTTTGTAAAAAATGTTGAATTCTTAATTTCTCAAAATGCTATTATTTCCATACGCTAAGAGATTCACCTTAAAGCTTCCTCACATGTCTATCTTATGTTTCTTCCAATTCTCCCCCTTATCAAAATAAAATCAAATTGTATAAATCACGTGTGGACATATTCCTCTTCAGGTCGAATGTATTGATCTTATTTATGGTATTGTTTGAGGGCAGAGAGAGAGAGAGAATTCCCAAAAAAATTGCAAAATTTCTGTTGAAAAACAACATGGCTTTAAGATACGTTTTAGGTCTTATCCCTTAGGGTGCCTCGACATAATTCCATTTATAGACTGGAAAATCTCGAGGGATAAAAAATCCCAATAGGCTCATGATGAATTTCAAAACCACCCGTGGTAGCAAGGAAGATTTCATAGCTTTGATCAACCAAGAAAGTAAGACTTATGTATCTTGAAGTAAAATTGAGAAGGGTGATGGTTGAGTTTTTGGAAAAAATAAACATCATACAAAATAATAATTACAATATGGTGATCTGTTATAGTTACTATCTTATATACAAAATAATCAGAATAAGAGAAAAATATGAGCTAGGTTGATAATAAGGAAAAATAATCAAATAATCAAAAGAAAGTAATAATTAATAATCAATATAAAAGACATACCTTTTTCTAAAGGCACTTCCTTTACGTATATTTACGAGAGTCTTCATTCTTGTAAAATACATCTTACACATTATCTTTTTACACACATCAAATATTTGTTTGTCTCAACTCATTGGAAAAAATCAATTAAATAACATGTCTACCACATTTGGTATTAGAGCCTAATAAAAAAATACCAAACTTGGTCAATTTTTTTAGTAGATTCAGTAAAAACAAATTACCAACCCAATAATTATTTTTACCTAGGAAATGTTTTTTAAAAAACCTGCAACAATGTAACTTAGTCAAAATTGATCATAAAAATACCTCGCCAGTTACCATAAAAATGACGGAGATCAATTCAAGGTCCGCGAAGTTAGAAGAGAAACAAAAGTTGAATACTGCAAGGTATGAAGAACTCAAGAAGGACATGCAATAGAAACATGACAAATTAGAGGAACAAATTACTCAGAATCATAATGCCCCACAACAAGAACATACATAACTAAGAGCCCTGGTCAATAAAAATCATGATAAACTGAAGGACCTCATCGCAAATCTTGTAGCACAAGTCAGTTCTCAAAGTACTTCTAAAACCAAATTCTTCAAGCACTTATAACCCACCGTCAAGCCCCTCTAGTACATCAACTCCACAAATGAACATACCCCCTCACAACTTGGTAATCACTAACCAGTTTCCATCATATACAACAACCAGTTTTTGCATACCCGATAAGAGAAAAACTTGAATTATCAAAGTTTGACAAAAATGAAAAACAAGGTATGACATGGTTTAACAAGAAAGAAGAGTATTTTGAAATTCATGGTATCAATAATGATGATGAAGAAATCAAGTATGCTTCTATGCAACTAGAAGGAGACACATACAATTGATACATGTGGTGGAATATAACATTGTTTTCTATTAATTGGAAATATGTTTAAGGATGAATTCTTTAAAACATTCCAAGGTATCAAAGAAGAATAGTTTTTTACAGAACTTACTAGACTACAACAAAAGGGAAATGTGGATGAGTTTACACATAACTAGGAAACATTGGCTACAAGAGTACCCAATATATCAATTAAACGTCTAATTTGATCATATATGTAACTGGACTTAAGCCATACATCCAGAATGAATTAAAACTACATGATATTACAACCATGGAAATAGACATACACAAGGAAAAAGTTGCATAGAAAATTTTTGAAAGGTCATCATCACAAAAAAATGATAAGACTTATTCATGATGAAAATAGAGTGATTGTAGTTATGTGGAGAAAAGTGGTCATTTGGACACAAATGCATCACCCAAAAATCATATAGATATGAAGTTGAAAAAGAATCTGGTACCTGCAGTAGCAACTCCAAGGAGGAAGTAAAAAGGAAAGAAAATAATTGTGGTATATGCGATAAAAAGTGGGCTCCATGCCATAGATGTGCACCCAATCACACATATTATTGTAAAATTATAGATGGGAAGGAAGTGAAGGTTATTTATAAATAATACACGATGGACACTGACGAGGGTGAAAATTATCCAAAGGTGTCATTATCCTCAATCACATGCATCAAACGAACTCATGAGAAATATGAGTCAAAGGTTTTAGTCCAAGAGGAAGAAGTAAAATCAACCATTGTATGTTATACCCCACATCATCCGAGGAGAAATGGTACTATCCGCAATAGTATGGGTGGAAAACCCATGATATTCCTTGAGGCAATTACAGGAAAAATCAAACCAAGTACCCTAAAACTCAAAGGAAGCATAAAAGAAAAACAAATTACAATATTAATAGATTTTGGAAGTACCCACAATTACGTGGATATTAATTTCAAAAGACAATTAAATATCATGGTTACAATGGACGATGGTTAACAAATTAGAGGATTAGGATGATTGCATAAGGTTTATGTACATATGATGGGCTGCATAAATGTCATCATTTTACATCCCGTTGTCCCTACTTTTAGTCCCTTTGTGTTGACCTATGACCATGTATTAGTATGTTTTATTGCTTATGTGTGGGATTTAGATCCAAAGTGTTTTCCATTGTATTTCTTTAATATTTCATCTGAATTGTGGTTAAATATTAGAGAAATAACATATTTTGCATTTATCTTTGAAAAATGGGTTAGTCTGTTGATTGTTGTAGAATCAATTTCCATTGTTGTTGCTCCTATAATAGAAAATTTGTCAAGTGGGTACTTGAGATTTTTAATATAAGGCATCAACGTGTCAGCGTAAGCCTATCCTCAAAATATCTCAACCCATATCGTACTTTTTGAAAAATAAACATTTTATCATTTGTTGCAATACCCATGTACAATTTGTGACACCTCACAGAAGTCGCAACACCCACACAAAAGTTGAAACACCTCACAAAAGCTACAACACCCACGCAGAAGCTATGAAACCTCAAAGTTGTAACACCTGCTAGTGTCATTGTTGTAACACCTACCAGTGTTGTTTCTATAACACATGTCAATATCGTTGGTGTAACACCTACTAATGTTGTTGTTGTAACACCTACCATTATTGTTGTATCTACTCTATAGATAGTTGTGTGGCTCCAAAGAAGTCAATCTTCAACCACCACCTACCATGGAAAATATATTCAAAAATAAGCTATATGGTTTAATTATGGATAATGGATTTTCCATGTGCATAAATCCATTTTTCTACAATTTCATATTTTCTGATTTAATTTGGGTAGCTACAATTTATTTGTCGACTATCTCAAATTATGATTTTAATAGTTTGAAGACAAAGGAAATAGTTTGTTGGTGGATATGGGTGCATATTTGATTTTCCACACAATATTTCAAGATCTCCATTGAAGATATCATGGATCTAGGAATTCAAACACTATTAAAAGTCATTTGGGATGTGTTTTCGCCAAGTTGTTATAACTTTCATCTCATAATTCGAATTTGATATTCAAAGGCATCCTAAATCCAATGGGATTTAACAAGAATCTTGGAATTCTTAGACAAGTTGTTAGCAAGGATCTTGAAATTATGTATTTTTTTAGCAAATTGTGGAAACCACATGAAAAACGTGTGGATTTCATTTATTATGAGCTAATTGTTAGAAAACCACATGATAAACTTGTGGATGTGCATAAGATTTCTAGATAAATATTTTGTAAGCAGTTTTTGAAACATCTAATGTTTTGAGTGGACACTCCACCCATCATTAGGGACTAGAAGCCATCATTGGGGACTAGGGAGTGCATATTTTGGCTTCTAGTCCCTGATGATGGGTGGAGTGTCCACTTGAAACATTGGACGTTTTGAAAACTACTTACACTATATTTATCCAGAAATCTTATGCACATTATGATGAATTATGAAAATCTACACACTCTTAAATTTGTGGATCTCATTTAATATTTTTTATTTTATTTTTAAACAAAATTTATGTATAAAAAGAGTTCATGTTTCATTCTATAAGGAGGATTCTTAGAGTACAAGTCCAATTTATGATGGAATAAATTATATTTCTCAATTTCTCATTAATCAATTAAAATAAGTATATTATATTTAATTAAAATGAGAATTTGAGAAATATAATTTATTCCATCATAAATTTCCAAAGGTATGGTTGGTTCCCATATGGTATATTGCTCAAATCACAATCTTATAAGTGCATGATAGGAGAATCATCATTTGATTAAGCCAACTCCTGAATTTTTGCAACATTTATTTTTACAAATTTTCCAAAAACATAGTTGGATTCTACATTCTGACTATTCAAGATCATGTTTGACACCTCAAATCATTTCATATTTTAAGTAATGGGGCACTTTGTGGACTCCCACGATGGTTATGTCAGGATATGATTCCTATCATATTCTTGATTTAGGTATTGTCTTTGTATTTTTCTCTAGGTCTTGTCAAGGTCATCTCGCTCAATCTAGGTACTATATACTTGAAATTTTGTGTACGTGTATACCTTATATTTAAAATCATATTCCTAAAAAAATCCACTAATATCCATATCATAATTTGGAGACATATCTTGTTAATCAAATTCTTGTAGCATGTTGTCTTGTTAAAATTACTAAAAAAAAATTGGGACAGTCTTGTTTTGAGAGACCATGTGGGAATATTTTTAAAAACATATTTCTATATAAAATATCCCTTGAAATCTAGTTTATAATCCAATTTGGATATCAAACAAAAAATATATGGTCCAAACACTTATTGGATGTCAAGCAGGAAATTCGGGAACAAAGTTGGGACGGTCCATTTTTTATAGATCGAGGGGGTGAATTTTTCAAACGTGTTTTTAGGTTATATTCTCATATGAATCTAGTTTACAATGCAATTTGAATCATTTATGTTCAATATAGTATGAGAAACGTATGCCCAAAATACTAACTGCCTATCGTAGATCTACATTGTTCAAACTACATTTCCTAGTCTATTGATTCAAATATTTGACCCATCAATTCTTCTTGTTTTCAAAAAATATTTCTATTGGAGATACCTAAATGAATCTACTTTTATGTCTAATTGGAATCATATCTATCTTTCATCAAATTAAAAATTTACACCCAAAATCGTGACTATTCACCTAGGTTGGAAATAAAAAGCATATATGTCGTGCAAGTTGTTCCTCGGAATGTTTGGCATATCATTTTAAGGAATTATAAAAACCTATTTCTATTGAGTAAATACCTATGAATATAATTTATTATTCATTTGGAATCACTTCAATTGGACATTAGATGAAGAAGTTATCAATTAAATAATGTTGGGTATTCTAAGATGGTCATCACTCCCCAACAAGTAAGAAAACAATTTTTTCTTTGTTTATATTTTCTTTGGATCTATATTATATGCACTATTTGTCAAATTTTCACATATTTCATGGGTGAAGAGATTCAAATAACCTCTCTTCTTCCATTATCTCACATCTTATTGCAAGTAAGGGAAAAATTTTCAGGTCCTTGAAGGATTAAGAAGGTTAATTCATGAAAGAGTGATTTTTGAAGACGTTTTTTTGGAAAGGGAATGTCACCATCCAACCAATGAAAAAGAAACAACCTATAATTTTGATTCCTTGAATGATCCATGATTTAAATATCAAAGTTCCTAGGAACTATCTCCAGTAGTGTCCCAGTCGATGACAACAACATCAAAATTTTAAATTATAGATGGATAAAAAACAAGACAAAACAAGAATTGATTTGAAAATGAAGTGAATACTAGTGTTCCAAATATAAAGTTCCATTGTCACATCACTAATATGCTTGATACAAATTAATCCTTTTTGTTCATTCATCAATACCATTGTATTCCCATGCATTTCCTTCTTCCCAGCTCAAAATAATTGCATGTTGAAGTTTATGAAGTTCCTTTGTTTATGTGGTTACCCTTGAAGATTAATATTTTCCTCAAAATATCCTTTAGATAACCACTACTATTAAACCATAATTTTAGCATCATCACTTCCTACTTCCCACTCCAACCATCCCTAACCCTTATAATAAAATGACTCAACTCACTTACAATGCTAAGTTACCTTGTTATCATATCCCTTTCCTTAAATAAATTTGATGGTGAAAACTTGTCTTAGGCGCCATCAAACCTTGAAATGTTTGAAAACCAGCTTGTTGGTGGGTATTAGTTGGAATTTAAATTTTTTTACTGTGAAAACCCTATGGGTGCAGTGAGACATATCTCGTTTGAAAACTAGCTTGTTGTTGGACAAGGTTTGCAAATAAAAAACAAAATTTCATTTTCAAGTTTTAGTTTCTCTTTGAATAAAGATTCCCCAAGTTTCACCAGTCCATCAGAAGGTTGTTTCATATCTTAGTCTACAAATCACATTGTGATCCAAGAGTCCAAGCTCCACATTGTTCTTACTCACATAATTTTACATCATTGTGGACCATCTCGAGATATCATACACGTGTTTCTAATATCATGGAATTCTTAGGTAGGCATATGTATGCTTCTTTTTATTTTATTTAATCTAAATTCATTGGATATTATGAATTTTTATTTGGAAAATCACTTAGGCCTTTGTCCTACTTCCTTATATTTTTCCATTTTTGGGGGGTGGACACTATCTTTAGTTTGTGGGGAGGGGGACACCATCAAATTTACATCCCATAACATTCCCTAACCATTCTTGTTCAACTCCACTCCAATAACCATGCATGGGAAGGATTACAAGCTACCATATTACTACTCTATAAAAATCAACGATATAAAGCCTTGTTTCTACCACAAAAGAATCAACAATAAGAATAATAGAATACCTTGTTGTTGCCAGAAAAGGAACCAAAAATATGAGAAAAAGAAGGCATTTTTGTAGCTCCACAAGAACCAAAAACGGAGAAATAAGCAGTTGATAGGGACAAGCTAAAACATTGTTGAAAAATAAGAACATGTTCCTAATGCCATATCTCTCTTTTGTGATATGTGAGCATTTTTAGGCCCACGTATCTGAACCGTGATTTATACTACATTAAAGATGGTTTTGAGCAGCATATCTTCGAGTAGATCATATCCCATTTGCAGTATTTCTTTCAAGTCGAGTCCAATGTCAATATCAGTTTTTCACAAAAGGATAGAGTGTTGCATGAGGACATGCAACATCTCAATTTTTTTTTGGGGGGGGATGGTGTCATGTCCCCATTTTTTAATTTGCCAGTTTTTCAGTAGAAGAGACTCCCATGGCTTGTCGGTGGAGAACATGAGTGAAAAGAGGGTCATTTAATGTCACTTAGTTAGGATATATTATATTATTAAATTGACATTAGGGAAAGTAAAGTAACTTTAGATTAATAAGTTACTTAATTATTATTAAAGTGACTTTTAATCCTAAAGTGAAAATTGGAGGGAAAATAAGGGTTATATTTGATTTAGTAAAAAAGGGGCAAATTCTAGAAGTTACATTTGATTTGGTAAAAAAGGCGAAAGATCTAGAAGGATTGATATATTCCAAAATGGGAAGTTCTAAAAGGCATGGAGGAAGGATATAGAAGGGGTTGGAAAAATATAAAATAAGGGTAACCCCTCACTTCTCATTATTATGATTTGATATCTTATTGAGTGCTCTTGTAGCCAGTATTTTCATAAGGGTTTCGGGAAAAACCCTTACACTTTTGGTTTGGTTTCGGTAGTGCAATATCCATCCTATCTAGACAAGAGGGGAATCCATACAAGATTTCCATTGGAGATAGAAAAGAAGAAGGAGGATCCATACATGATCTTCATTGGAGCTTCACTTAGGAGTTTTCTTACTATTGGAGGGATAATGTGGTACACAAGAGGATTACAGTACTTTCTAGACAAGGCCAAGCTTAGATAGTTGCAAGTTTCTGAAGGGTTCAGAGAGATAGGGTTTAGGGAATCCCCATGGGTCGAGCTAGGATTGTCCCGCGAGGCCCCGCTAGATGAATCACAGTTGTTTGACAAGGACCTCTGGAGATTGGGGTTGAGGATTTTGTCAGATCGAGCTTACGAGGAGCTGAGGATAGGATTGGAAGGCCACTTGCACAGGGTTACTACCGGAACAAAGAAATTTCAGGGATAGTAGAGTGGCATCATCCTGGCTTTCTCTTGTGTTGTAGTGGTTTGTATAGCTTCTTGAAAACCATTAGATTTGTGTTATGCAGATGTTATTAAATCCATTAGATGTCATTATGTTGGTCTTGTGAGTTTTCCATCCATAATAAAAATGCCATGTTATCTTCTCTATTTTTTGTGTAATGGATGTATGTTATATGTTTGACAATATTCCTCATTGAACAAGCTATTTATAAGATGTTAACAACACATTCACAAAAGAAGAAATAAAAAAATTGAGACAGAACACATAATTCCCCCTCCTATCCTGGTTGGGTACATTACAGTGGCATCAGAATTGGAGATATTTCCAGCATGAGGGAATTCTATAGTACGGATACCAATCAAGAAATCGTGACAAAATTATTACAATCCTATCAGAACTTCCAAAAACATCTAGCGGACTATCAAAACAATTTCACAACATTGTTAGAGATTCTTGAGTTGTTGAAGCCTCTATTTGGGAAGAGGAAGAAAAAGGGGTTCAAATATGAAGAAGTTGGTGAATAAAAGACCTCACTTCATGAGGAAGGTTTAGAAGGATCTTAGATTGACCTTTTGGAGGAACATGCATCTAGTCATAAAGAGGATATGTGCATAGAAGAGGAAAAAACATCGACTTATGATACACCATCATAGATACCCGATGAGGTCGATGACACTAGTGTATTGGATGGGTAACCTATGATGGATCATAAAAGGATGAGGATGCAACATCTTATGATGGATATGAAGAAATGTTCCAAACAACTAATATTAAAGATCCAACATCTTTCACTATGCATGATGCTTATGATGAAGGTAGTTCAAGCATGATAGTTCCTACACAAGATGAGGATTCAACACCATATCTCATTTATGATGTCGATGATGAGAAGAATGTGACTATACCTCCACATGATGATGAGATTAAAAAATACCTCTATCAATGAAATATTTGAAGGATCGATTATTGGTCGATGAAGAGAAAATTGTCCAGGCATTGACAAGGAAAGATGGTGCTCATAAGTTTATTGAAGATCTTATTTCGAAAGATTATATGGAGAATATACAAAAAGGATTTTCAGATGGGATCTGATGCAAACGCACGACCTCTCGGTCTCTAGATATTCCTCTAGAGCCCCAATATGGCTCTCATATCCTTATTGGATCCTTCACTAACACACACAAGCCCCTTTATCTCTCGTGTGCAGGCTCCAACAAAGCCCGTTGAGATTTTAAAATAAGTCCCTTCCTCCTTACTCCATGGGAAGTAGGTTCCAAAACCTATCCCCTTCTATCCTTCATTTTAAACCACAGGCACTATCCCCTTTTTATCTCGACAGAATTGCACATCACTGCATGCTAGAACCTGGATCTTAGAAAAAATATGCTACTTCAAAACTCTCAGACTCTGGATCTTTGGAGGATTCACCAACATAACACTCCAATTAATCTAGAATGTTTACTGACCAAATTCAATCATAAAGTGATGTGATCGGAAGTTGTGGCTCTTACCCTATCCTTCCACTCTCCAACCTTCTCCATGGTTAGATTTGAATCATCTGAGATCAGAGTGTTGTCAGAAACTCTGCTCCCTCCATGATTTACGGTGTATATTAGACACAACACTCCCATATCGATGGTCCAAAAGAATTAGAGACTCCAGCTTCGAGGGTTCCTCTGCTCCAAATGACAATGAACAAACTTGTCAGATGATTGAATCATCGAATGACTCGGAGATCTAATGGCATGCGCTTCTATATTTGATATATGGTTGAGATTCACTCTGGGAATTTGGAGTTTCAGGGTTCCTCAGCTCTACGCTATCCTTTTCTTTGGGTGTAAATCAACAACCCAGATATAATGTTGCATATAAATCAACAGTTGTTGTGGATTCCTCCTTCCACAACATTTCTCCATTATCCAAAGGGATTTGAAACGCTATACCTTCTAAGCTAGAAAATACTTTGAATGACGTGTGGGCGCATACCTTGCGCTAACTCTCCTAAGCTTGTAATTGCTTCGAAATTCAAAAGGACACGACCCTTTTTTCCTTCAAATGACTCCTTGTGCCCTCCTGGAACCCACGCTCTTCATCCTGATATTTTATGGACTTTGTAACATTCCTTAGCGCACTCCTTGTGATAGCTTCCTATCCCTCCTGAGCTTATTACTGGTTCTGGTGTGCCCACTTAGCACACTCCTCACATAACTCCTGACTCGGTTCTTGTGAAATCATTGCGTTGGATTTCCATGGTTCTCAATAACTCTAGTGTGCACTCCTTGCACAGCCTCTGGGTCCCAAAACACCCATAAATCCACACAGACAAGGAATTCTATCTATTCCTTCAAAGAGGAACGTTCAAGAATTCATGTACTCACAGACATTCAGTAAAAATTCAAAAAAAAAAAAATACTCATTTACACCGATAACACACACAAAGATACATATGCATGAAAATATGGTTTTCTATTAAATTTGAATTCCTTTTACATTGTTTACAGTATTTACAAGACTGGACAGGAAAAAAGTCTCAGTTCCTCTCCTCTCCTCTTTCTAGAACTCCCTAATCTACTGAGAGAATTATAATTATATCATCAATACATTTATTCTAACACAAAATAAGGGATTCTCGAGCCTTCTCTTCCTAATGCATTCAATTACATTTAATTTACATTCAAGGACAGATTGGGTCTGTATCTCTCTAACCCTACGATTCACCTAATTACATTAACTCTAGACCTTTATATATTCATCTACTTGTCATCCATTTAAGGTGATTTACATACAATCTTGACCAATATAATGGATATTTGGCTTCTCAAGCCTTATATCACTTAATTACATTAAATGAGAGAATGTTAAACCAAAATGAGAAGGTTTGTGCCCGCTCTCCTCGGGATCTACTCCACCCCCATGTGTTGTTGTGTTGGTTGTTGACTTGGGTGTTGAGTGGGAGAGATGCTCCTGCATCAGGATCACTAGTGGTCAATTATGCATCATCAAAATATCACTAGAGTAGATGAAAGTCGATTACTTGCATCTATTCATGGATATGGACCTTTCTCTTAAGTTCGTTGAAGACAAGGAAAGGGAGATTAAGGAGATTTGTTACTAGCTTAGCGTGGCACACTCTTCATCATTGACAGTTGCATTGACTCCATCATCTGTGTAGTAGTGATGCATGAGGGCATGAGTGGCACTCATGATTTGAGGGAGGAACCTCTTGTGATGATTCCACGCGAAGAGCGTTCAGGATTGTAGGTGTATGAGGAGAGTTTGGAAAGAGAGAGTTTTGACCATGTGCCTATATTGCATTGTAGGGATCATGAGCCATTTATTTGGGCTCAAAGCTTAGATACATATATAGTAGTTGAGAAAATTCCTTGTGTACCATCCAACAAGGAAGTATATGCACTAGTTTATTGGGGGATTGAGTATAGGACATGTGTGGATACATCACTCCGGTATCTAGGTACAGTTGATATTTTTAGAGTGACGGATATAGTGTCACATATAGGATACAAGGTGGTACATGAATATACAATCGTGTGCAGTGGTATACAACAATATAAAATGGTGTACAATGCCATGCAGTGGGTTTTGGGGACGTTTCCCTCGAGGATACCTCTAGATAGAGACTTCAAACATATCATTGAGTTTGGCTCACCCAAGATTGATGAGTGGATGGATGAGATTCATGGAGAGGCATATTACTTGGATATTTATATTCGATTAGAATATCAATATAGCGGGGACAGAGAATAGGATATCCTCAGGATTGATCTCATATGTTACTTTGAGTCCTTGGTCATATACCATTGGGTTTGACGAAAGAACCTGCCACTTTCCAGTCTTGTAGGAAGTGGCAGTGGAATCTAGTGTTATTTTCTGATGCTACTAGTATATTCAACAAGACATGGAGGGTTCACATGAGTCAGTTAGGTGAATCATGTAGTATTATAGCTATGTCAGAGTTCTTTTGTTTGAACTATGTGGTTGGAGCACAGGAGGAGATCCATATTGTATTGGGTCAGTTCATAGATATTCCAGCTCATAGAGTGGTGGATGACATTATCCACTACAGAGGTTGCACAGTTGTAGCCCCTGAGCCCCCACTTAGAGAGATGATTGTGAGGGTTATGTGTGATCCACCTTCGACAAGGAATTTTAGGTACTCGTGTGAGTATGAGGCACCACAGGTGACAAGGCTAATTTCAAGGGAGGTATTTAGACTCCATATATTACTTGGGTACATTGATGATGATAGAGATTGCAGATTTCATGGTACAGTTTGGCATGAGATGAACAAATCAACAGGCACATAGTTGATCCCTAGTACTAGGATTCCACTAGATGATGACATACCAAGAACTTGACTCATTTTGACTCTGATGGTTACCATTATGGTGCATCAACAATTGATAGGTATTAGGAGCATGGGACTTCCTATTTGGTGGTGGGATCTATGAATTCATTTGATTGATGGATTGATTCAGGTGATGGTTGACAGAGCCGTGAAAGTGATTGTTACACTTTATTTTTGGGACGTCAACAGAGGGGAGGTCAAGACTTTCTCTGTAAGGCAGGACAGACTTGAGGCTAGTCGTGGAATTGTAGACTTGGACTTCAATGAGACACTTTCACATGAGAGGATTCATGATGGTGGCTTCAATCCCTTTAGGGATATTAGCTTGGGGTTTCAGTAGAGGAGGATGCAGATTGGGCACGTTGGTACGACGATGATGATAAGAGTGGTGCAGCGTCACCATGGTGGTATCTTTCTAGGATTAGTTTGGGACCATGGGATCACATTGTTTGATAGTACAACCACTATTATAGAGGATAGCATTGACTTTGACTTTCCATGGTTTACTTTTGGGAGGCTTAGGAGTATTTTCTTGGAGGAGTGGTCTTCCAAGGAGTTGACCAAGTTTACACAGCTTATGAATGCTTGGATTATCAACAACAACCAGGTTGATTATTGTATTATCACCTTAAAAACCAATTCTATGTGCTTTACACATACAGGCTAGTTTGGGATCCTAGCGACTTTAGTATTTACCATATACAAATTTCTTGTGTTGACACGAAGGGAATTTGCAGATGATAAATTGGGAGATTGTCCAGATGATACTTAGATGATTGTAGTAGCCTGGGGGAGTTGGATTATTAGGAATTTCCTCTTTGACACTTGGATACGAGGTGTATTGGATGCCCTATTAGTTGATGACCACATAGACTTCTCCATGATATTTGATTTTATAGTTGGGATACATTGAATGGGTATGATTATGGATAGTGGATGTGATCCTTTGAGGCATTACAACTTGTGGATGCAGAGTGGGCACAATGTTCGGTCGACTATGATCAAAGTAGCAGAGCATCAACGTGGTGGTTCATTTCTGAGGATAGCTTGGGATCCTAGGATTTCAGTAGGAGATACTGTAGCAATTGACATGGAGGAAAGATCCAGTTTTTCCTCTCATGATATTGGTTCCCTAACAGAGCAGTACATCAGTGGGTTGATCAATTTATTGCACCACCAAGTGACCTTGCTTGCTGGTGGTTTTTAGGAGGCCTCTTATGTCTATATATTATTGGACTACACCTTGAGTGGAGGATGCTTCACATCTTATAGGGTGGTTTGGGATCCTGGTATCATTTTCAGTTTCATTCTAGATCAATCGATGGAGCGTCAATTCATGATGGAATTTCTTGAGGACAAGCAATATTTGGGAAGGGAGGACTTGTCATGTCCCCATTTTTGAGTTCCCCGATTTTGTAGTGGAAGGGACTCTCATGGATTTTCATTGGAGAAATGGGAGTGAAAAGAGGGTCATTAAATGTCACTTAGTTAAGAGATAGTATATTATTAAAGTGACATTAGGCAAAGTAAAGTAATTTTAGATTAATAAATTACTTAACTATTATTAAAGTGACTTTTAATCCTAAAGTGAAAATTGGAGAGAAAATAAGGGTTATATTTGATTTAGTCAAAAAGGGGAAAATTCTGGAAGTTACGTTTGATTTGGTCAAAAGGGGGAAAGATCTAGAAGGATTAATGTAGTCCAAAAGGGGAAGTTCTTGAAGGCATGGAGGAAGGATATAGAAGGGGTTGGAAAACTATAAAAGAAGTGTAACCCCTAATTTCTCATTATTATGATTTGATATCTTATTGAGTTCTCTTGTAGCCAATGTTTTCGTCGGGGTTTTAGAAAAAACCCTTCCACTATTGGTTTGGTTTCGGTGGTGCAATATCCACCCTAGCTACACAAGCGGGTAATCCATCCAGGATTTTCATTGGATATAGACAAGAAGGAGGAGGATCCATACAGGATCTTGATTGGATCTTCTCTTAGGAGTTTTCTTACTATTGGAGGGATATTGTGGTATGCAGGAGGATTACGGTACTTTCTGGACAAGGTCAAGCTGAGATAGTTGCAGGTTTCTGGAGGGTTCAAAGAGATAGGGTTCACAGAATCCCCACAATTTGATCTATGGTTTTCATACGATGCCCTGCTAGATTCCTTGTAGTATTCCCACAAAGACCTCTGCAAATTGGGGTTGCAGAAATTTTTTTGATTGAGCTTACAAGGCGCTGAGGATAAGATTGGAAGGTCACTTGCAGAGGGGTACTACCAGTGTTATCACTGAAATTTCATCCGCAACATTGCATGCAAATGGTTACAAAAACACAACAATTCCAACAACAATTAGTTCACCTGCAACACTGAAATACATTCAAAAGGAAAAAACTATACAATTGGGTCAAAAATTGACAGTGTGCGTAGGCCAACAAATCCCTCAGAGTGCACAATGCACCAAGTGTGTGACTGTGTATGAGAAAAGTTGTGCACTTATATGAATGACACATTTATGGATCTTGTCAGCCCCCAAACCACTTATGAGCCAGCTCACAACTTGATTTGACCTTCATATATGAGAAAAATCTGAATGGGGTGTTGGTCAAGGACTAGAGGGTGCCCTAAAAGGCCCCTTGTTCACACCAAGAACCAATTACATTTTTCATTAAAGAAATTCTATAAATAAGAGACATGGGTGCACTAAGAAACCAAGATATTCATAGTATTTTTATGCTACCTCAATTCTCCCTTGAGAATCCTCTTTTCTATTTGGAGCCTTCAAGCATCATTGCAATAGACCATTCCACTCACCTCTTGAGGGAATATGCATTGATTATCTTCACCATTTTCCATTTTCCTTCCATTGTAAGAAGATCTCTCCATTAGGGAACTTAAGATCCCTCCCAAGGAGGAAGAGGGGACTCATAAGTCCTCATTTTTCTCTATGGTGTTTTTCCTACTACTCTATTGATCCATTGGTAGAATTATGTTGGTCATTGGTTGATTTTTGTGGTTCTAAGTTTCTCATGCTTTCTAGATTTTATTTCTTAGTTGTTTTAGTCAGTTTATTCGTTTATTACATGTGTTTGGCTTGTTTAACCGACTCACAAAATTCTTTCTTGTCTAGCAGGCTCATCTACACATGCAAGTGTTGTTGTTTTGCTCACTCAAGTGACAAAACCAACACAAACAGATTGGCAGCCATACTGGTGATAGGTATCAAATGCCACCCTATTTGAGCTTAGAGAAAACTTATTTTTAATCATTTTTTCTTGCAAGTACCAAAACCGGCCTAGCCCAACCTGCCAAAGGAAAAATTCAGAGCCGGAGGAGGAGTATTTCACTCAAAAATGTTCCCCCGAACGCATGACACGAAGTGCGCAGATTTTCCTGCCCACGTGCGTGCACTCTGCGTGCCACAGACTTCTTTGCTTTGTGCATTTTGCGCACTATGCACCCTCTGTGCACCTATCAAAATTTTAACCTGCACACATATCCAGTTTTTCACAATTGTAAGGATTTTATGATGATTTGAAGGCCCCTAGCCTTCATATTTTTGCTTTCATGCACTATGTAAGGAAAATGCACTCGACTTAGAATATTTTCCCATATGAAAGGTTAGCTAAACATAGGCACTTAGGGGGTAAAAAGAACCAAATATTCTCCACTTTTTCTTTGGTTTCCACATGGATGGATTTTTTGGTTTGTAAAATTTTAAAAGTTGAGATTATTGCTATCATACATAAATCACTTACATTGGGACTAGAAATTAACTTTGACCCTTGAGTATGCTCTTCTCTCGCACCCTAGTGTGATCTTGAGAATCATAAAGGTGGTCAAAGGGACATTTCATCTCCCTTAACAAAATATTTAGGAGAGGACAAAGCCCCCCTAGGGTTCCTCTTAGTTTTTTGAAATCATCTTAAAGTTGTAAGGGCCCATACATGCCCACATGTTGCAAACTTAGGATAGTTTTTTGAAAATCCTTTCTTAGTTTACATCACAATTTATAGAAGTTTAAAGATCAAAGTAACGGGCCCATACATGCCCACATGCTTACAATCTAGGATAGTTTTCAAGATTTCTTAGTGTAAACAACATTTAAAGAGAGAAAAGAATTTGGAAGGACCCATATGTCCACATGCTAGTTGTTTAGGGATTTTAAAATTCTGCAAGGTTGTACCAATGACACTTAGTAAGCTAGGTAAAAAATATTTGTAAGGACCATAGGAAGTCCACATGTTGAAATCTCACACCTAACTTATTAAAAACTTGGCACACRTTTTTCACTTKCTCACACACAAATTCACTCCTCACTCACATAATTTCTACTTTTAATAGTGGAGGTTGAAGTAGGTTTTCTCCAAAGGAATTTTGAAACATCCCACTACTTCTTTTGGAAATTATCCACACTCATTAATTCAAACATGATTGGTTCACACMCCCAATCTCTCAGCCCACCACATCTAAAAAAATTATAAAAAMTCACTAAGTTTTCCTCCACATGTGGTTCCAAAACAATTTTTTTAGTCTAGGTAGGATCTCGGGGGTAGGAATCCAAATAACCCTCCATTATCTGGTTCTCACATTTTCAAACATTAGAAGTTGAAAAATAGGGAACTTTCAAAATCCTACAAGTCAAGTGTTCCTACACCATAAGGCAGGGAGATACCCGTGAAGGGTTGAAGGCCGAGGTCTGGTTGTTCTGTGCGTTCCCCCTTGAGTCACCCAAGTCTTGAAATGGATCCAACCCGTGACCCATTTCTAAGGCTGAAAATCTAAATTTTGCACTTTGACCGAGGTACCTAGTGGCCAAAATTTAGGACATCTACCCAGGTGGTGATTGTGGGCTGCAATCGCACCTTGATTAGCTTTTGTGTGGCTATTGCGAAATATCACCAGCTCTTTCAGGATATACACCATCTACCCCTCATTATAACTGATTATTTAATACTTCACTAGTTCCTCTTCTGGTGGCTTCAAACCCCACTGTTGAGTGCTCTTGGAAGGCCCAGTGTTATTTGAGAGAAAGGATGATATGTCTTTTAGGACACGAGCATTTTTTTTATGCGTTCCCCCATGTTGGCATGTTTACAAGCAGAGTGTGTTGGTCATTGATGGAAAGATCAGAGTGTGCAGCGATGGAAAAACAGGAACAACGTAAGCTCAGGAGGATTAGCGCAGAGTCGCACGCAGTGCGTAGGTGTGCACCAGGGATGAGGTTAACTCATTTCCAAATCTCAAGAGAGATAGCATACTTAGGATCCTAGATGGATCAAAGGTCGAGGCCTTTGACACTTAGAAATTACTCCAAGTCAGGAGGATGTGTAAGCTCGAGAGGAAAAATGACAGTGATCATTGGATCCCATTCAGAATTCCTGATGACCTTCAGATTTGAATCCATATAAGAGGAGCACAAAGATGGAGGACAGATCTCGGGCGTTATATCCGAGCGCAGGGTCCGACCATCATTGGATCCAGGAAAACTTGCATGTTCTTTAAAGTGTTAGGAGAATCGGGTTTACAAAATCCCGAAATAGGCACATCAACAAAGACTCCATGTCGGAGTTTCGGATACCGGGAGTTGGAGGTGTCAAGGAAACACTTCATCATAGAAATGTTGAAGTGGCGAAATGTGAAACATCAAAAATCCTGAAACAGTCACATCAGCAAAGACTCTATGTCAGAGTTTCAGATACCAAGAGTTGGAGGTGTCAAGGAAACACTTCATCATAGAAATGCCGAAGTGTTGAAATGAGAAACTCCAAAAATCCTGAAACAGGAACATCAACAAAGACTCCATGTCGGAGTTTCGAATACCGGGAGTTGGAGGAGTCAAGAGTCAAGACTCTTCATCATAAGAGTCCCGAAGTGCCGAAATGCGAAACGTCGAAAAACCCGAAACAGGCACATCAACTGGAGTTTCAAATACCGGGAGTTGGAGGAGTCAAGAGTCAAGACTCTTCATCACAGGAGTCCCAAAGTGCCAAAATGTGAAACACCAAAAATCCTGAAACAAGCACATCGACCAGAGTTTCAGATACCGGGAGTTGGAGGAGTCAAGAGTTGAGACTCTTCATCACAGGAGTCCCGAAGTGCCGAAATGCAAAATTACGAAAGCGTTGTATGGATAATCGCTTGGTCACCACCGGTGGTCACATCGTCGAAGAGCTATAGAGAAGAGCTCGAAGAGACAAGCTCCATTTCGAAGGTTGGGACATGGAGAGTCAAGACAACTCATCACAGAATCCTCGAAACGTGAAATACGAAATGCGTGTTCAGAATTGGCCCCTGGTCATAACCTATGGTCACATCGATGAAGGCTCAAGGGAGGAGGTAGCATGAAGCTAATCTCCATTTTGGAGATCGCGACTTTGAGAAATGAGATGTCTCACCACAAGAATTCCAAAATGCCGAAATGTCAAATTGCGAAATGGAGAAATAAGTGCGAGACCCATCATTTATGATCCAATGGTGTAGATTATTCGGGAATATGATCGAAGGGCTACTGTTTCTCTTCACAGTTAATCGATCAGTAGCGATTCAGTTGTTGATGCGGTTTTTGGAGGTTTAAAGTGTAACTGCTAGAAACGACTGATTGTTTATGCCAGAGGACTTGAAGAGACTTCAGGGTGATCGCCAAAGAAGCTGAAGAGTCTCAAGGAATATGCCAGTGGAATGAAGACTGTTCATAGAGGTGATTGACAGATGGAAGAGCATTGAAGCCTGTAACTGCAACAGAGAGGATAATCTCGACTATGATAGAGAAAACAAAGAGTCTCGACTGCTAGAGAGCCTAAGGAATCTCAGCATAACACTCAGTGATGATGAACACATGGGCATAACCGCTAGAAAAGCTAAGGAATTTCCATGATGATGAGGTAGAGGACTCGACACGAGGAGAATATGTAAAACATAGAGAATGTGTTGATTCTTGAGCGAGCGAAGTAGAGCAAAAATTGAAGTGGCAGTGAACAACCAGATGAAGAGGACTATGGCGCATTGAAGATAAAGCAGAGACACTATGCATGGAGGAGGAAGAAGGTGCACAGATAGTATAAATACATAGAATAGAGAAGAGATGGGTGTTGTTGTTGAGAGGGATTTATGCGCGTAGAAGGAGGTAGAGTGCAGCAGTCGAAATGCACAGAAGAGGAATGGTGCATTGAATGGAAATGGTGCACAGAGCATAAAAGGTAGAAGAACATAAAGCATAAGGGGAGTGTGCAGGAAGACACTGATGCAGGTAGAGTAGAGAAGTGTAGCAGAACAGTGATAAGATCAGTAAGCCATTGATAAATATTGTATCACTGTGATAAACTTATATATAGAAAACTTTATATTTAAGGGTGGTTGGGAGGTGCTAGGGAGGACTGTTGTCCTCAGAGATTCAAGTGGGTGATTGAACACAGGGAGTTGTAGCTTCCATCTGGTTGCATCCAGAGAAACCAGGGTGGCAAAGTGGTGCAAGGGAGAACTATTGTTCTTTGTTATATAGGTTGGTTCCTGTGTGACTGGAAGTTGGTGCTTCCATCCAGTTGGTGTTGGAACACTTAGGGAGTTGGTTCTTCTTTCTAGTGGGTGCTAGAGAAACCAGGGAGTTGGTGCTTCCTTCTAGTGGGTGCTAGAGAAACCATGGAGTTGGTGCTTCCTTCTAGTTGGTGCTAGAGAAACCAGGGAGTCGGTGCTTCCTTCTAGTGGGTGCTAGAGAATTCAGAGAGTTGGTGCTCTCAGCAAGTAGCAGCTTGCAAAATAGAGGTTGTAGCCTCATTATGAGTTGGTGCTCATAAGTATGATAATGTACAGCATGTAAAGATTACTTATCATATAAAGAAGAAGAGGTTTTTACCCCTTATGGGTTTCCTCAGGAAATATCTGTCTCTGTGTATCTCATATGTGTGAATAATGTTGAATGTTCTATTGCTTACTTCCCTGCATTATTGTGATTGTCAGTGAGTGCTCTGTAAATAGTTAAAATAAGAAAAATTGTTTAAGCACGATAACAACTAATTCACCCCCCCTCCCCCCTCTCAGTTGTTCAACACCCCACACGGACAAAATCCACCTATCCACATGTTTTCTTATTTACAGTTGATTTATGTATGATGTTCATTTGATTACATGAAATTGTGAGTTGTATTATCTTGTGAAGATACAAATTATACAATGCTTTTGTTCATTTATTTATCTTACCATCATTTTCACACATTCACTTTGTTAGTCGGACACCATAGGGGACCCACAGAATCCCTGTCGTTCTAGACACTTGCAGAATCTTCCTCCTATTCTAGGAGTAGTCCTTAGTATTGCCAACTCATCGTCTCAACCATCTCACACCCCCGTGAGTGCTACTATTTTGGGATCATCTTTAATTGGTTCCACTTTGCTTGGGTCCAATTCCCAAGGCCATCCATCCACTAGTTCTCCTTCGCACGAAGGCGAGGGGGGGAATTCTTTTCAAGGGAGAAGTACAACCCCACTCAATCCCTCTAAAGGGATGGGTCCACCACCTTCTCACACAATGGTTGGAACTAATCCTCCACCAAATCTCCCTATGCCATACACGGCATCCCTTAACATTCATGATTTAACCAAACTCATGAATGATCCCATTTTGCATGATCCCACTTGACCCCATATGCTAACAAAACTACCTTCAAATATTCCAAAGTTTGAAGGAAAACCAAGGGATGATCCCGCCAACCATGTTATGACCTTCCACTTATGGTTCTCTTCAAACAGCATCATGGATGATTCCATCTGTTTAAGTTTGTTTCAACTCACTCCCACTGGTTCCTCATCCAAATGGTATGTGGACGAAAAATCAGGGTCTCATGCGACCTTTGAATCATTGGCTAAATCCTTTTTGTCATTTTTCCAACTACCAGTTCGTCATGATACTGGATTACAACTCCTCTCAGATTTCAAACGAACTACAGCTATCCATATAGCTGATCACATCCATGAATGGCGTTGGCATCGTAGTTTGTGCAAAGAAGAAACCACCAAAGAACAACATCTTGATTGGTTTCTCAAATCACTTGTCTCTGATATTTCCAAGGATGTAGCATCCACCTTACCTTAGATAGAGGAGGAGGCCATCAGCAAGGCTCAACAGTTTGACCTCATCTATTCTCAATCAGGTTACTTATTAACATTGTTTCCTGATGCACCTAGACCCACACCATTTGGCCAAGACAAACCTGGGATGTCCCACATTGTGGATGGGTTGGTTGGTTCCATGACATACCAACAACCTTACAACCAAGTGCCACCTATTTATGGTGCACCTCAATAACTGCAACTGTGTCAAGGGCCATCTTACTACCCTCTACCCCCTTACCAACATTCATATCATGTTGCTCCCCCACCAATAAGTGGACCCCCACCGGTACCCATGATGCATTTGGCCTCTCAACCAAGTTTGAGTTTACCTTCTACCTCATCATATAACTTGGGAACTAGTGAAATCGCTTCACCTTCCTATGTGCCCTATCGATCGTTTCCACAAAAAAATCCATATTTTTCGTTTCTCGATCCTCCACGGCCAATTTATCCTCCAAAAGGACACCCACATGTTGGCGTAATTTTTTTCATCCCTCTCCCATCTAACAGCGTTAGAATTTTGAACAGTTGAAAACAGAAAATCTGGCCCATCAGTCAAATAATGCCAAGAAGAAAGGAAAAAAATGAAACAATAATAACCCAGGACCAGAAAGAAATAACCCCCAACAAAACCATCTCGTTGGGGGCAACCAGAATCAAGGAAACCAGAACCCCCAAGGGGACAATAATAGCAAACAACAAGGGAATAACAACAACAATCTTCAGACTAACTTCCCTTGTGCTATTTGTGGTGAGTATGGATACTATACACACCATTTCCCCCAAATTTTTGAATTCAAACAGATGAAAGACTCCATGAACGTGCAACACCCTCCAGCGTCATCTGCCCCTCAGCAAGCCCCACAACAGTACTTGCAACAGCCACCTCCGGTCATTTTGCAAAACCCTATTCCACACCAAGGTGTGATGAATACCCAACAGGAGGTACACCCTGCCCCACCACAAATGGGGCAGTATCAAAACTCAGGTCCCATTCAACCTGGAAATCTAGTCAATCACAACATCCTCCTTACCAGCGAAGAATAAATTATTTTGCAAACACACGGTCGCTAGTATGGTGTTCCCTCTAAATCTACACCAACCACTTCGCAAGCAGCTCTAGCTACATTCGAACAACCTTGATGATTCCATGCCCTAACACTGAACCAAACATTCACAGACCTTGCATTCCATTATGATGGAATGCCAATAACCCTCATGCTAGGGCAGCCCATAACTACAGTCTGGTCGACGATTAGCTCAGTCTCCTGCAGCCATGTCTATATTAGAGGTCCTCTAAACCTTTCCAACTCAGTGGAAATCCTTACTTTCCACCTTGGGGGTAGTCAACCCGGTTGATACTAGACTCATCACCTTTGATCTAGATAGCGGAGAACCACTCCTCCCCACCCCAGTATCTTTTTAGACACCAGTTAAAATATGGAACATCATAGTACATCGATGTATCATTGATGAAGGTGCATCCACATGCATCATGTCCAAAGTATTCTAGAAGAAACTTAGCTCCCATGAGCTAGTACCATCTTCCATCACCCTGTGAGCTTATGATGGTTGACCCTCATCTCCTGAAGGGATCTTCCAAAATTTCCCCGTCGAACTTGGGTGAAAAACCATCCTCATTGACATTTAAGTTATCGACACTCCACTTGATTAAAATATAATGTGTGTACATAGCTACATATATGCTATAAAGGCAGTGGCCTCTTCTTTGTTTCAAACGATGATGGTCCCCCACAATGGGAAAATCATCACTATCGACCAAATTACACATTATAAGCCTAACCATTCCACCAACATTGACAAAATTATCCCCCTCATCCGCACTATATTATATGTGTATTCATTCATTGATATGGGTCTCAGAGTTTTCAAGGACCCCTCTTTGTTGGGGGCATATCATGGAGTGCCACCCCTCCTACACCCTTCAGCACAAGTGTGTGTAGTGTCTTCTAATGGAACAGATATCAGAGACACCATTCCTCCCACTGAGGCCTCTCCTCACATCGACATTCCACTAGTTGAAGAACTATTACCACGAGAATTCCCCGAGAACCCCAATGCATCACTTRCCCCTAATTCCCCCCCCCCAAGGGGAAAATCCTAGTATGGGAGATAGTCCCCCAAGCCCTTACCCAAATTCCCTTCTTCTACCCCCCACCTGGAATCCAAGCATTCCAGGTAGTTGCAACCAYTACCCTTCCTAATATGGTGCTTGACATCCTTGTATCGTATCTTCATCCACCCACGATGGTTCCTCAACCATCTCTCCCTCCTTAGATAGAGGGAATCTCAATGYAGATTCCAGTACAGGCTCCTGCCGCACCACCCTCACTCCCAATTGTTGGCACCACTATCACTGTTGGGGGAAGACAATAGAAGAAAGATCCCACAGCTCCACTTCCTCCCCGAGTTCAACCTCCTTACGCACTATGCAAAAGAGAAGGGAACCCCACTAATAGATGTCTTACTCTTCCTGAGTTACACAATTTGATCCAACTCCCTAGAGAAAATAAATTGCTCGCCACTTCACCAAGTACGTCCAGTGCTACTACAACGTCCTCCACTATAGGTAGTAAAGGGTTGCGAACCAAATTTTCTTGTGCCATCTGTTCAGAATATAGCCACTACACTCATCATTTCCCAACTCTACCTTAGTTTCGCCAGACGCTAGCCACAGTACGCCAAACCTCTCGGCAAGAGCCCTCTCTGCTATCCCTTACTGGTGCTCCTATCACTGACATTTGTTATGTCTCTTCATCAGTCCCTGAGGAGATGAGATTTCCTTGTTCTCTCTATGACTCACTTGCTCACTTCACATATTGGTGTCCTTTGATTGTTTCATACTGAGGTCATCATTCAACCCATTTTCAACCTCATCTGACCACCTCACCACTGGTAATGCTTTCTCCAAATACTTTCAATATTACCTCCCTTGAACTCGAGTCACTTTCCATCCCTCCATGGTTCACAGTTCAACTATATGAGGATATTCCCTCGAATCCTCCCAATTCTCCGGTAAATTCCCCACAGGAGATCTTTCCCCCCACCAAATTTCATAACCCACAGTGTCTTGACATTTGTTTTATGTCAAGCAAGACATCACACACTGTATGTAATATCCCATCTACATCCTCACCACTTGAGGAAACCAATTCTCACCCATTGACAGTTCCCCCAGTCACCTCCCAGGATCCCTTGTATTCTCGCATTTTCCACTGCGACAAAGATATCCTTGAGGAACTCACTATCCCCGATTGCCCATGGAATTTTCTCCATCACCAAGAACTTTTTCTCTCACAAAAGGCCTTTCACCCTCCTAGTCAACCCTCCATACGCACAATCGAAACCAAGTATTTTATTCCTTTGGGGCATATAGACTGGTTCAACAACCCTATCCCTGCCCCTAATGATTTTGAAGAAGGCAACATGGCCAATATATCCCCCACCATAAAAATTGACATTTCCATTAAACCAATAATCATAGAAGAAATCACCATTGGTGATGCATGCTCCCCTAAAGAACTTGCAGCTTACAAAGCTCTCTTTCGGGAATACTGGGATATTTTTTCCTAGTAATATACAGAGATGCCCAGCCTTGATCCATATATAGTCAAACATCGAATTGACACTTGGCCAGATGTTGCCCCAATTCATCAAAAGCAATGCCCTCTTCATCCATCCAAAGTTACGGCTATCAAATAAGAAATTGACAAGCTACGTGCTTCTGGGTTCATTTACCCCATTGCATATACCTCATAAGTCTCCAACCCCTTCCCCGTTAACAAAAAACAAGGCACTATTTGGTCTGCACAGACTTTCACGATATCAACCATGCTTATCCCAGAAGTAACTTCCCAACCCCTTTCATCAACCAAATTATCGATGAATGTGTCAGCCATGAGGCCTTTTCCTATATGGATGGGTTCTCTGGCTACAATCAAATCCAAATCCATCCAGTAGATCAGTATAAAACCTCTTTTACTACCCCTTGGGGTACCTTTTCCTATCGCTTCATGCCTTTTGGACTCAAGAACACAGGGGCTATGTTCCAATGGGCCATGACCTATGTTTTCCATGATCTTTCTCACATCATCCTTGTTTATTTGGATGACCTCACTGCTCGATCCAAAAAGCAAACTCAACATTTAGATGACTTACGCATCATTTTCCAACGATGTTGCCAGTACAATATCTACTTGAACCCCCTCAAGTGCATATTTTGCGTCACTGTCAGACACCTCCTTGGATTCATTGTTTCCCAACACAGCATCATGATGGACCCCCTCAAGTTCCAAGCTATCACATAAATTCCACCACCTAGTAATTTACGCCAACTACAGAGCCTACAAGGAAAAGCCAACTTTTTGCGTCGCTTTGTCCCATATTACACCACTCACGCGCATGGTTTCCTCCGCTTATTACATCATGATATCCCATTTTGATTGAACATGCTCAAACTTCTTTTGATGATTTCAAAGCGGACATATCCAATGCCCCTTTGATTAGTCCCCCAGACTATGACCGTAATTATATCCTCTACTTGTCAGCCTCAGTCGTCTCAGTAGCAAGAGTCCTCGTCCAATTAGGGGATGACGGGCATGAGCATGTCATTTACTACATCAGTAAAAATATTCCAAGGTCACCCATGAAATATAATCATGATGAAAAACTCACCCTCATATTTTTCCTCGCATTCCAAAAACTACGCCATTATATCCTGCTTCAAACTACCAAGGTCGTAGCAGATTCCAACCCTATGCAGTACTTTCTTAGTCGACAAAAAATTAATGGAAAATTTTTCTGATGGATCATTATCCTCCAGGAATACTACTTAGATTTATTAACTCCCAAAAGAAAGAAAGTTCTTGTCCTTTCTGAACTCATTAAAACTTTTCCCTCTAACACTAAAGCATCCCTCGTCAATACGGATTTCCTCGACGAACACCTCTTTTCCATCCCCTTTGATGACCCCTGGTACAGTGACCTTCTCGTCTACCTACGGAAATAGAATTTTGGGTTTCATCTCTATCGAGACGATCATTGACGCATTCTCCATCAGGCCCCTCGATACCTCCTCATTGGATACGTCCTCTATCGATGCAAAGTCAACACCATCCTTCATCGATGTTTGACCATTGACGAAGCTGACAAAGTCTTGAACAATTTCCATAATGGCGCTTGTGGTGTTCACCTCTCAGGTATGTCCATCACCCGAAAAATCATTCAAGAAGGCTACTTCTAGCCCACATTGTTTCATAACTGCATCCACGCTATCAAGCGATGCAAAAAATGCCAGTTGTATGCAAACAAAGCATGAGCTCCACTAGCTCTTCTACATCCAGTCATCACCGTTGGCCCCTTATACAAATGGGGAATAGACTTCATGACTTTCCATCCTCCGTCCAGTAATGGACACAAGTACATTTTTGTGGCAATAGATTGCTTTACCAAATGGTTCGAAGCCATGCCCACTTTCAATAATGCTGCTGACACAACAACGTGTTTTTTCATCAACCATGTCATTACCTGATTCGAAGTCCCACTACAGTTAGTGTTCGATCATGATAAACACTTTGAGAATAATATCTCCGTGAAACTCTCATCAAAGTTAGGCTTATCCCATGATTTTGCCTCCCCATACTACTCTTGGTCCAACGGACAGGTCGAGGTTGTCAACAAAATCCTCAAAACCATGCTACAACGTACTGTCAATAAACATAAGACCAACTGGCATCATGTGTTGTTTTTTGCATTATGGGATTATCGTAGAGCAGTCAAAACTACCACCAATTTTACACTGTTCCACCTCATCCATGGGATCGAAGCCACCCTCCCTATCGAGTGTGAAATCCCCACGTTATGCACTTCCATTGAACTATTACCTAACACTGCTCCAATGGAGCAGCGCCTGCTGACCTTAGATTCATTGGAAGAAGATCATCGATCTTCATTATAGAACAATGAGGCAGCTAAAAAAGGGTCCAAACCCACCTTTGACCACCATGTAAATATTTGCTCATTCAGCGAAGGAGATCTCATCTTAGCCTACGATATCTCCCATGATACGCTCGGCCATGGAAAATTCAAGTCACTATGGCATGGACCCTACATCATCCAACACTGCCTCACTAAGGGGGCATACATCCTGGCCCCTCCAGAAGGCTAACCTCTCAAATAACCCATCAACAGGTTGTACCTAAATAATTTTTATGCCTAAGCATAGCCATTCTACCTTAGGTTTTTCTTTGTACACATTTGTAGAGTTTTTAGTCTTCTTTTCCACCACCATTCCACATGTTTGATCTATCATTTGTTTTATTGACATATGCATCATCCATCATCCTACTACATCGGTTACGCTGACGGTGCCAGCCGCTAGACCCAGAATCTCACTTCGGCTACTTGGTCCCTATATACCCCCTCACATGTTTTGCTCCACTCTAGTGGTATATGTTTGGGCTCGACCACCAACAACCAAGTTGAATATGCTATCATCATTGGTCTCCTTGCCGAGTCCAGACACTGCCACATTTGTAACCTTAGCGTACTATTAGATTCCTAGCTTGTCATCCTGCGGCTCAACAATGTATATTACATTCGTGATCCTTGCCTCTTTCAAAAATACCTGCAAGTTAGACTCTTATCTCGCAACTTTGATTCAATCACATTTACACATATTCCAAGACAATTTAATCAAATAGTAGATCATATGGCTAACCTAGTATTAGATTGGCATTCATCACATCAAAACATCTTCACATATACATAAACGTCATACATCTGTCACAGCATATAGAAAAGACATCATAAATCATAAAAAACATCAACACATCAAGACATACATGATCCAAAAAATATATGCCCATATATATATATATATATATATATATATATATATATATATATATCATCAATAATGTCACATGTGTTTACAAAAAAACAAGGTACAYTGTCTATAGGCCAGTGAGTCCCCTCACCCCTATAGGTACAAAATGGGTACCCCCTACCCTATACAAAATGGGCTCTCAAGCCTATACAATACACATCTCGGCACTCATGTTTCCCCCAAAGCTCCCCCCCCCCAGGTCCTCTATCAGCTGGAGGAGCCCCACCAGCTAGGGGCCCTCCAGGTCCAGGGGGAATCCGACCACTCATCGTTTCCCCCGCTACATCTTCTCAATGGATCAGAGTCCTCCACTCCGTAGGTACACCCACGCACTACTCTAGGACCTCCTCATCCTGGATGTGGGCCCACATCGCCTCCAATACACCCTGAAACACTCATTCGAAGCAGAGACGTAGGTCATCCAGCACCCCTCTGACCTCTACCTACAGCTCATGTGTCATTCTAGCACCAGCGTCATCTAGTTTCCACCTCTACCCTGCCCTCGGCTCTACTAGCAACGGTTGTACTGGTCCTCGATGGGTCAGCTCCCTGGCCATCTCTGCCTCTTGGCCTCGGGGTCCCACATCTGCAAAACAACATGAAAGGTAGATTCAGCATCCATATATACATATATAATCATATGCTACACTATAAAAATCACAAAACATAAATACACAAACATACCTCTCTGATCCCAGTCCTCCCCAAGAGGTAGCATCATTTCAGGGTCATGTCGGTAATCCATACCATCATATGGATATCGTAGTATCACTTGTATCATTTGTCGCCACATGCATGACACCATGGTCATGAAGTAATGGCCACCCTCTCCTCCCCCATGTCGATCTATCACATGGGCACACCACATCATATGCGTCTCTTGCGGCCCTACTGGCTCCAACAAAATCCTAGGGTGCAATAGGGGAACCCTCTCTAGAAACCAATCCACCAAGATGGAACCAAAGGTAAAATCACCAGAGTCATATGTATGACACCGTTGAATATGCCCCATCATCCTGGAATGTAGCATAAGCCCCCAGGAAAAATGTTCCCCATCCAGGACCCTCTCCACGATCCTCAGTTGACCTCCAGTGATTCGTTGAGTCCCCAAGGATCCATATATCCTCACTACCATGGTGGCGATGCACTCTGTCAGGAGCTCATCAATCACCTCAATCCGAATGACTAAACATGACATCGAGTTTGGCCCCGATCAGTGGCGACGCACCAAGTCATTCACTCTCTCATCCCCTGGTAGTTGGGGGTCAGTAGGAAGGGCCATCCCATGGAATGGGAGCCCTGTCAAAAACTAGACATCCTTGACCACCGAGAATGTAAGTTAATGTCCTCTCATAATGAAGCATTGTAGATCATTGCTCCACATCACTATAAGGTACTAGAGCAGGAAATCCTACGACCATATCAACGGGCATTCAAAGAACTTGAGAAACCCGTAGGTTTCCAAGTGCCTCTGAAATCTCAGTTGTTGTCTCACTACCTCCCAGAGACGCTCCCAGACTCTCTCTCTCTAATGAAATATCATCATGCTCTCTGGTCAAAGATGATCACCTGCATCCACACAAAAACACTTGGTCAGCCCTCATAATCTATAAAAAGAAACATCAAAAATTCAAAATTTCAAACACCCTTAGCCTTGCCTCCAATGCGCGGCTTTCACCCATACAGGTGTGCACATGTGCATGTATGTTCATTTCAAAATTGCACACTCATTTTCCACTATCAGAAAAATAGTCACACATCCCATGCGCAACTATCACCTAGACAGGTGCGCACATATGTGCACCTATTCTCTAGACAGTTGTGCGTTGATGCGCAGCTATCTGAGAAACAATTGCACATAGTGCACAGCTGTCAGTTTAGCAGGTGTGCATATCATGTGTGCACTTACTTCCCTACCCCATGCTCACATGCATGGATGTGTCAAGAACAGTCGCACACTATGAGCGGGAGAAGGATTTATACACGTGCATTTTTGTGCAGGTATTCTTCCTTCTCCCACGCACTAGTGGACCCCTACCCAAAATATACCCTTGTATGGCCATCTATACACCCCCTAACTATAGTATATCAATTTCAATTTGTGCGGGAGGATGGGACCACTAACGTGTCTCTCACAAATCCCGAATCGGTCGACTCATGCTCTTTTAATCTCCAAATCTCCTTAGAATGCTCTCTTCAAATCACTATAGTGGCAGGTACAAATGAGGTGGCATTGTGGGCCCACCAACCATATATAGTCCCTTTTTCCAAACTTCCACACTCAGCTATAGGATCCCAGAGCCTCTTTTTTCTAATCCATTCTTAGCCATGGGATCCTGGTCCCGCCATATACACATTCACATTCCCCAAGTCATCATTTGAACTTGGCCCCGGAGGAGCATTTTTCTCACTCAAGTTCAGGTATGCATGCTCATGTTCAAAATTAACACATATTTTTTATTTGTTCTTTATCATAAAATATTGTTCACGTCAGGTATTTAGTTTTCATGTGTGTCGGTACTTGGTCATCAAAGCAATGCAGCTCCTTCAGGTATATGTTCGTCACTGGCATGCAATTATTCCCTCTATAAATCAATTGCATCTCCCAGTCACACCCTCTGACGTTTACCTTTAGGGTCCTTACATCCGGCTCCGCAGTACCATCACCTCTACTGCATTTTGGTACTATCACCCGGTAGCACTCTCCCCAACATGAGTTGTCCCATTGATATTTCCCCTTGGAAAATTGACACTCATGCCAATTTCACCTCCTAGGGATGGGAGTCTTGATAGTCTTATGCATTTTCGAGAATGAGCCACATACTTCTTCTCATCATATTGTTATCTTTCCCAAATGGACTCCCAGATCAAATTCTCTCGGTTCTATTGACTATGCCTCCACGGTATCATCATCCCTCCATCTCATCCACCATCATTTTTCCCATCTACAGATTTTCCTCCATTCATTTACCTCATACAGAAACCCACCCATGGGGTCCCCACCCTCCACCAGTTCTCTTTCACAACTTGTGCCCTCATAGGAAAAGCCATCTTTCACTGGGACACCTGTTTTTGTATTTATACACTCAACCCAACTAATTCTTTATTTATTTGGTAATTGTAAAAATCCTTTGTTTCCGGTATTTACGTAGCTTTTTGTCATCACCATTGATGACCTTATTTTACCGGCAAAGCCACCCATGCTTCCCTTGGTTGGGGAATCCACTCTCTCTTTTCATTCCAACATCATTCAGAAAACCCAAGTATCCCAAGTCCATGTACCCATACTCTATGATTTTTCCCACTTGGTTAGCCTCTGGCACAGTTTAACCCATATTTAGTCTTCCCCCTGACACTAGATACAGTTTTACAGTTGTTGCTAATCATCCTTCAAAATTCCCCAACCAAGGGTAGTATTGAGTCTCACTGCATCTTGACTTCGTTCATGTTACCTGTCAGTACTTGATATCATCTCAGTGGATTTCATGAATCCATTTTCTTCTTAGAGTCGTGTCTCCCTTTCTATCGACATCAGCACTATTTCCAGAAGGGCGGCAGTATCTTGACTCTCATTACCTTTACAATGAGGAGTCTTGGATGACACAGAGAGAATCATCATTGCTCTTTGATTTCGTTGACCCCCATAACATTCGACTTCAACAAACTCTCATGTTATGGTGGGTCTTACTATGAAACTATTGTAGTTTTTTCATACCAACCGAAGACCTCTGAATTCGTTAGGCATTCAATGCCTACGAGCCATCGACAATTATTATAGACATCCTCGCCTCACTTCAAAGTATGTTCACCATTTAGAACTGTCATTTTTCATTACCAACAGCCCCGGAGGGCGTTGTAGTTATCTACACCAACATACATCTTCAGTTACAGTCTCACATTTTGGTTACATGACATGAGCATGGGGCATGCCTGCCTCGTTTGTACACAAATTTTCTTTTTTTCCCTAGAGAAAGGTTTGGGTCCCATAGTTTTCCCTCTCCCTCTGGCAGATCACTCTTGCAGTTCCTCTCATCACTCTTCATTACAATGGCACTCTCAGTAAAAGAAACATTGATGTATTTCAGCTATAAGTATCCTCCTAACCTCACACATCAGGGGGCATCTATTATCACTTAAATTTTGTCTGCAACATTGCACACAAATGGTTACAGAAACACAGCAATTCCAACAACAATTAGTTCACCTCCAGCACTGAAATGCATTCAAAAGGAAAAAACTATACAGTTGGGTCAAAAATTGACATGCACAGATTCACCAAAGGAAGCATGCGCAGTGTGTGTGGGACAACAAATCCCTCAGATCGCACAATGCACCAAGTGCGCGACTATGTACGAGAAAAGTTGTGCACTTCTATGAACAATGTATTTATGGATCTTGTCGGCTCCCCAACCACTTGTGGACCAGCTCCCAACCTGATTTGACCTTCAAATATGAGAAAAATCTGAATGGGGTGCTGGTCAAGGACTAGAGGGTGCCCTAAAAGTCCCCTTGTTCACACCAAGAACCAATTACATTTTTCCTTGAAGAAATGTTATAAATAAGAGCCATGGGTGCACTAAGAAACCAAGATCTTCATAGTATTTTTATGCTACCTCAATTCTCCCTTGAGAATCCTCTTTTCTCTTTGTAGCCTTCAAGCATCATTGCAATAGGCCATTTCACTCACCTCTTGAAGGAATAGGCATTGATTGTCTTCGCCATTTTCCATTTTTATTCCATTGTAATAAGATCTCTCCATTAGGGAACTCAAGATCCCTCCCAAGGAGGAAGAGGGGACTCATAAGTCCTCATTTTTCTCTATGGGGTTTTGCCTACTAATCTATTGATCCATTGGTAGCATTATGTTGGTCATTGGTTGATTTTTATGATTCTAATTTTCTCATAATTTCTAGCTTTTATTTCTTAGTTGTTTTAGTTAGTTTCTTTGTTTATTACATGTGTTTGGCTTGTTTAACACACTCACGAAATTATTTCTTGTCTAACAGGCTCATCTAGACATGCAAGTGTTGTTGTTTTGCTCAACCAAGTGACAAAACCAACACAACAACCGGAACAGAGCAGTGTCGGGGACAATAGAGTGGCATCATCGCAGGTTTCTCTTGTGATGTAGTGGTTTATGTAGTTGTCTCACAACCATTAGATTTGTGTTATGCAGTTGTTATTACAGCCATTAGATGTCATTGTATTGGTCTTGTGATTTTTCCATCCATAATAAATATTCCATGTTATCTGCTATATTTAATGTGTAAGGGATGTATGTTATATGTTTGACAATATTTCTCATTGAACAAGCTATTTATAAGAAGTTAACATCACATTCACAAAACAAGAAATAACAAAATTGGGACAGAAAACATAATTCCCCCTCCTATCCTGGTTGGGGACATTATAGATGGACTATTGTGCACTCCATATTTAATGCAAGGTTGTTTTAGCTCAAGAGAACATAATTTGTTTAGAAAATGTTTTCATTTTGGAGGACTATTGTGCATTTCCTACTTAACACAACATTGTTTTCCTGTTACCTAGAGAGGAATGTGTTGGTCCAAAAGAACCTACAACAAAATAAGCTAATATAGAATCCATTCCTAATTAAAGATATGTTTTCATACAACAAGACACATTTTTTGGGTTTGTAGAATAATAATTATCAATTTTTTTAGCATGTAACCAATATCAAGTTTTATAGCAATAAATTTTCAGTATTAATGACATAAGGAAGCCCTATTGATACTACACAAGAACCACTAATATGAAGCCCTGAAACTTCTACAAAAGAACCAGTCGCATGAAATAAAACATCACCATGTCATGAGTCCTGAAACTATCATGATTCACTGCTACTACTCAAGTTATTACATTGTTGTTGCTACTCTGGTTTTTATATTATGTGCAGAAAATGATTTGTTTATATATTGAGATCCATGTATTGGATGGTCATGATTTTGGTGAAGAGAAGAAATAAAATAAGACAAGTATGCTTGGAAAATTTCACAAAATCAGTTTGTAATTTGAGGAAAACTGGCGAAAGAAGCTTGTTTCTACTCTTATAGCACTTTTGCTACAACACCTATAGAAAATTATTTTATTGTATCTTGAGGTCCCTGAATCAGATTGTCATGATTTTTTGTATATAGAGGCATTAAATTGGGATTAAAAAATTCACCAAAAATCTCCTTAATCTGGATTACCATTTGCATGAGATGGCAATTTTTCAAATCTGTTGCAACTCCCTCTGTAGATTTGTTGCAAATCCATTAGGTTTGTTGCAAATCCATCAGGATTATTGCATATCCACCATAATTGATAAAAGTAATTTGAGGATGATATTTTTGGAGTTTGTAGGATGGTTCATGACAACTTATACCAGCATAAGTGGATACATAACAAGCAAATCATTCAAGGTAAAAGGAAAAATGTTAACAACAAAGAAGGATATGCATTGGAAAAAGAGAAGCAACTATAAAGCTTGGTTGATACATAGGTAATAGGTTGCATGAGGGCATGCAACATATTCATTTTGGGGGAGATGACGGGTCACATAAATGACATATTTTTACATCCTCTTGTCCATGTTTTTAATCCCTTTTCGCTTACTTGTGATCGTGTATTAGTTTGTTTTAATGCTTATGTATGGGATTTAGACCCAAAGTGTTTTCCATTGCAATTCCTTAATATTTTGTTTGCATTATGGTTAAATATTAGAGAAATAACATATTTTTCATTTATCTTTGAAAAATGGGTTAGTATGTTGATTGTTGCAAAACTAGTTGTCACTATTATTAATCCTATAATAGGAAATCTATGAAATGGGTACTTGATATTTTTAACACGAGACATTATCATGTCAACATAAGCCTATCCTAAAAATTTCTCAATAACCCACATCATAATTTTTGAGGAATTAGCATTTTATTATTTGTCGCAAAACCCACGCAAAAGTTGTGACACCTCACAAAAACGAAAACACCCACGCAAAAGATGAAACACCACACAAAATATACAAAACCCACACAAAATTTGTGACACCTCGTAGTTGTTGTAACACCTGCAAGTGTCATTGTTGTAACACCTTCTAGTGTCGTTGTTGTAACACCTGCGTGTGTTGATGTTGTAACAACTATGTAACACCCATGTTTCCCCCAGCTTGTAATTAATCGTTAATCATAATCACCATGCTATGGCATGGGAACAATATAAATGTATTATTGTTTATATTTCCAATGACTGACTATGGGGGTGAAGCCTTGAAGTACTGGCCATGATATCACTAGAGGAAAGAATGTGAAAACTATAAGAGAGGGTTCATTATGTCGAATGAACCCAAATTTCCCTTTGATGAGGATAATAAACCTCCTCTTGATCCCAAGGAAGAATCAGTTAATGAAGAAAGGACCGATGGTTGAACCATCAACCACCCCCATGAATGGAAGCATGGTCTAGCTGCAGAAGGTAAGCCTGAAGTACCACAAGGTCCTGCAGACCCAGGATGACCCAAGTTTCCTTCTGACAGAAGGAACAAGATAGGAAGGATGTGCATGAAAGACATGAGGAGAGAAGAGTACAGACCACAAGGATTTCTCTAGCTGAGGACGGGACCTGAGAAGAAGGTCGTGAGCTTAATGCTGAGGAAGCATCTGATAATCCTCGCAGAAGTTGTGAAAGAGAAAGGATCTTTGAGAATTGGCATAAACTCCCTAGTGATAACATGGCTTGGCACAGGGGTGGCCAGAGCACTAAGAATGGATGCCTCTGAGCCTATGGTTGGGTGGAAATGCAAACACCCACAATCAGTTAGTTGGTTGCAACATGTAATAGATAAGTATTCTCATATCATGTGTAATTGAACTGTAATTGTAAATTAAAGTTGGATATCTTATAAATGTTTCAAGGATGTGCATGCTTGCTTAATTATTATACTATATCCCTTTAATTCTGCTTGATTGTGTATTTAAGAAAGTAAGGAATTATCTGGCTTGTACATGTAAATACTCAAGCCCTGTGGTGGCTCAAGTTAAAATAAATGAGTTGTGAGTTCGTCAACCTTGGGCACAGTTTCACATATGCATGTCGACACTCCCACTCGTTTTGAGTCTCCTGGAGGAAGGAGTCTATTAATCTCAGGAGAGGTAGTGCATGTATGCATAAGCTCTCTGTGAGGTGGGTAGAGACCGAGAACCTTTTAAGTTCTAGAGATGATTAATGAGCGCAAGGGGTGCACGGAAGATTCTTCTAAGTGTTAATTTTAGGAGAAATAGTGCATAGTGCCTAAATATTTCAGAGATGACGAAGCTCAGGAAGGATAGCGAGATTCAAGTCTCGAAAGGGAATATCCTTTAATTTGGAATATGAACAGATGATATTAGTTTGGGAGGAGCTAAATTTCTTCATGATATTCGAATCTGGAGAAGGAATGTAGGCGTTAATCCTTTGATCCCTTTGGACTTTGTGGGTCCAGTGAATTGGGCATATTTTTTGTACAGGAGGTGAATCCCTTGAAGTCCTGAAGTCCTGAAGTTAATCTAGGTATTAGATCTGAGGGTTCCTGGAAGCTATCCCGACCGTTGGATCTACGATGTAGTCAGCCTAGCATTGATCGCTTAAGTCGAAGTAGATCTCGACCATCCATCATAAAGGACATGTGGTGACAGATCCTTTAGTCTAGAGACTAGACACTCTGGTAGTTTATAGGAGGGGAGCAGGTGAAATCACTTAAGTCCCAAAGTGTCGGAGTCCATCCTAGTCGTTGGAGTCGGGAGACACATGGCACCAGATCATGTAATCTTGAGGTTTAACACACTAGAAGGAAGCAAGTGTAAAAGTTTGAAGACACCTGAATTCACAGGGAGTCGGAGTAGATATGAACCATCCATCGATCGAGACGCATGTCAGAATATCGTTAACTCTGAAGGAGAGCCACTCTGGAGGATTTGAAGTTTGGTGCTTCAAAAATCCTTTAATCTTGGAGTAACAGAGAGGATCTTAACAGTTCGTCATTTGGGGACACGTGGCGAGCGATCTATTACTTTGGAGGATAGCCACTTTGGAGAAAAGTAGAACAAGAACTCCCGAAGGCCCGGAGGTCGGAGTCCACCTGAGTTGTCGATCTCAAAGGACAAGTGTCAGAATATCTAACACTCCAGAAGGATTTCACTTTGGAGGTTTTCATTTGTGAGTACTTGGGAATTCACCGAAGCATAGAGTCTCGAAGTAAATCAGAACCATTGATGTTATGTGGACTCATGGCGTAAGATCACGTAGTCCAGAGACTTGGCACTCTAGAATAATTGAGGAGAGGTGTTATGGAATTCGTCGAATTCTGAAGGCCTAAAGTAATCATGGGTCGTTGATCTTGAAATAAAATGGGGACCACTGATCCTCGTAGCATACCTAAAATTCATCGATTCAGTAGTTCGGGAGATTTGTGGTGTCATGAGTTGAAAATGTCTGGAGCCCGAAGCACCGAAACAAGTTCCTATTTTCTTGGTTTCTGGTAATACCCCGTGGTCGTATGCAATTGTATCCAGAGGGAAGGGGCTCGGCCTGGAATTCAAATTTGAAGGTCGAACGTCAAATTCCCCGCTAGTCTGTGAGTTAGCCGAAGATCAAGCCCAATCGTTGGATTGGTTGGTGGAGGATCTTTGTCATAAATTTAGGAACGTTCGAAGCTTTGGGATATTAGAGAACTCGGGATGAATCATATTGAGTCGGATCCACATGGAAGCCACGTGGCCCCGACCAATGAACACCCGAGGAACTTGGGAGAGGTATATATGCCAGTTCTAAGCTCGATTTTTTAGCATGGATATCATGGTTGGAAATATCTCGACGAGAAGAATTTGATAGAGACCCCAAATGGAGAATTTGATTACTTAAGGAGAATGAAATTTTGATGCCCCAACCCTTAAAAAAAGCATTTAGGGGTCAGGGGTGTTNGGATATTAGAGAACTCGGGATGAAGCATATTGAGTCGGATCCACATGGAAGCCACGTGGCCCCGACCAATGAACACCCGAGGAACTTGGGAGAGGTATATATGCCAGTTCTAAGCTCGATTTTTTAGCATGGATATCATGGTTGGAAATATCTCGACGAGAAGAATTTGATAGAGACCCCAAATGGAGGATTTGATTACTTAAGGAGAATGAAATTTTGATGCCCCAACCCTTAAAAAAAGCATTTAGGGGTCAGGGGTGTTACAAATTGGTATCAGAGCATGGCAACAACACTTGGCCTACTTGGGCTCATGGATGAGTCATGTGAAAATATGTTTTGGAGGAATTTAAGGGGTAACACACTATATTACCCCATTCCTAAGAAGCTTAGTAAACCTCTACTGAAGAGAGGAATGAGATATTTTACTGTTGATAGATGTTTTGGAAATTTGCATTGTATGTTGCTAATGTTTCCAAATAAAGAAGTTGACTTCACTCTGCAATCATATGTGTTGTGTATAAACATAATATTGGGTTACCAAGGTTAGGATGAGCATGTTGAGAATATTACTACCAAATGAAAATCATCTGCTTAATTCCCTTGAGTAGAATGGTGTAGATTTAGAATTCAGTTGGGATTTTACCCCAACGACATTTAATCATGCTAGTTGTGGTAGAGGAATCCTACTAGTTCTTTTTGGAAATTATGGCCAATCCTACAAGAGTGGGACTATGTTGAAGAACACTAATGTTTAAATAAACAAACAAAAATCAATGTGAATGGATGAGGTAAAAAGGTGCAACAGGTGCACCTACAAGTATACAAATATGTGTATACATGCTTAAAGGAATAATATGATTGCAAGCTCTCAACTGAGGGGGGGAGCTCAGTGTTGAGTTTCCCTATGAGACTTATCATAAGAATGATTGGAAGATCCTTGGGAGAAGGATATAGAATTATGATATGTCCATGTGTGTGAGTGACATGGAAAAAGGTGCAAGCAATGAGCTTGCATGTTGAACGTTTGGGTTGTTTGTGTTTATGCTTGAGTGCATGGATTTAATGCATTGTGAAGCTTCTTGATATGAAGCCTGATAGTAATACTAGTTAGGTATGAAAGATATTAAATGTGAAAGTGATGCACATGTATGATGTAAGAGTATAGGTATACTAAAGGCACGAGGTGACTGCCTAAATGAGTGAAATGAGAGACCCGCATTGCACTTGCCAAGATTGAATGAACACCATGGATGCAAGGTTGAATCCATTCTAAAGAGTCATGAGAGTTATGTTTTGAATGATAGCTTAAGGGGAATGTACTCCATTTTTCCAGGAAAGTCCAATATAAATAAATGAAAGAGTAAATGAGAAAGGATGGTTTGTTGTCAGGATAAGAGGCAAATGGTTATGCCTTGAGGATCACATCAAAATGATTTTGAACAATCATAAGTTGACAAATTTTAAAAGTAGAGATGTATGTAGGCTGCAAAATATACCCATGGCAGCTACACACAGGCTTTTGATTATGCATATGGTTAAGTACATCGTGGATGTAAGTTAACAAAACCACAATATGTGTGGATACATAATTTGGATGCATGACAAAGATGCATGTTTATATTCCTTATGGAATATTTGGTAAATTGTTGAAGCTAACTCAAGGTTGAAGCCATCACATAAAGTGATGGATACACAATAAGAAAGTTGCATGCTGAGGGAGTTCCATGTGGAGGAACTATGTGAAGACTCTATCAAGAGGACAAAGTCACAACCTTAATAACTGTTGAGAATTAAGTATATATATATATAGATATATATATATATATATATATATATATAGAGAGAGAGAGAGAGAGAGAGAGAATCTTGGATTACATTTTGAAAACATCATGTAATGAATAGAAGACTAATAAATGAATAAATGAGTATGTTTGATTGAATAGGCTTGGTTGAAGCCATGTTAAGAAAAGGAAGTGGGGCCTTAGAAATAACTCAACTGGGATGAAAGGTCCCATGCAGTGTAGAAATAATTGGAAGAAGGGGAGAGCCCTCAATCCTTTTCTTGCTGAGTATTATGTTTTCTCTGGGATGAGAAAAGTTGGTACGCTCATAAAGGTAAAGGTATTGACACCATAGTGATGATGGTTGTATGACTGTAGAAGCAGCAGAGAACTGTTGGTGTTGCACTCATGAAAACATTTGAGGATAATGTGATGAAGTGCATAAATATATGTTAGGAAATTTTGAATATGTTTTATGGATTTGAATGTTATGATACATGCATTTTGTTTAATATTATAACTAATGTAATTGTGACTATGATGATGCATGCTATGTATAGAAAGGAATTGGAGTTGTTGAGGAAGACAGTTGCCAATGATGGGAAACCTCAAGCATAGGATGACAATGAGAAGGATGTAGTTGAAAGATTGTTGATAGGGTTGAAAAAGTCCCCATAAAGCAATGTTGATGAGGTAAAAATCATAAAGAGGGTGCTAGCAGCCAAGAACTGTTATAAAAATGTTCATGCCTATGGGGCACAAGGTATGAAGGGATTTGGTAAGAACCCCTTCTAAAATATTTTATTGTCTTCATGTTATGCAGGAGATTTTTGAAAGGCAGTTGTATGCCATGGATACCCAAGTAGAGTATGACTTAGGAAGAAAACCCTTGTCAAATCAGGTTAATCAAGAACCTGACAGAGGAGATGAATGTGAGTCGTTCATCAGAGAGAAAATCAATCTTAGTCGTCAGATCGACTTAAATATCCACTGTAGTTAATGGATCAAACACCAGTTGTTCAATTAGATCAATGGTAGGGGATCATTGTGGAACACGAAGGTGAAATTAACGGACGTACTAGTTCACGGTCTGCAATCAACCCGCACTGTTGATATCGTCGGGGTGGATGACCAATGAGTCAGGCAAGAATTTTTTAGATTGCAGAGATCAAACTCTTCGATAAAGAATGAGCATATTGGGGTTCCACAATCGTTGTGAACCGCCGATCCATGAACTATCGGTGGGTGAAACTTCAAGGAACCCACGCATTAATGTCGCGTAAACTCATAATGTGATTAGGTTCTATGGTTGAATTTAGAAAATCGAATATTTGTTCTCAATCTAAATTCTCCGTCAAACACTTATGTGTTGGAATCAGTATTATCTGAAAATCATGTGGTTAAAATCGATTGAGGGCTAAGATCGATGACCCACAATCACTGCAGAGATTGCATATGCACATGGGTTAACGTTGAGACATGTACCCGTAATTTAAACTCAATATAGCATTGTTTTGAGTTTGGGATCCGATCATAGATCGGGCGGCCCATATTCATTGTGGAGATCGGGGGGAGAGTTAAACTGTGAGCTAGTTGAGGTTCTGCAATCCCTTGCAGTCGTTGGATATGGGGGAAGATGGATCTACATCGTTGATTAACAGAAAAGGGATTAAGCCAAGATCATAGCGCTTGGACACAGAAGTTGAAAGGATAGCGCTTGAAAAGAATAGAGCCCAGGTCACAACTCTCGGTCACATGGAGAGAAAATGGAGTTCCTTCAAGCCAGTCAAGGAAGATAGAGTTTATCACTCTACGTTAGACTGTGGTCATGGGGACTGGTTCTATGGGAATATTAGTGCTCATAGTTAGCACATTGCATGGAATTGATTCGAGGAAATGCATGTTTGCATAAAGGGAAGACAATGGACCTTCCATTGAGGAAGGAGGACCTTCTGAAATTTTACTTACATTGTATGGGTGTCAAAGAAAAGAAAATTTGGGTGGCCATGAGTGTGGGCACCTTGGTTACTAACGAAGAAAGAATTCTTGGGTGCATTCAAGAGAAACATATAGTTCCATATGTGTCGACTTGGGATCATGATCAACCTGTAACAGAAAGCACAGTCTGGCTGCAATAATGAACGAGAATGAATAATCCATATGGTGAAGAGCTTGGCTAAGCTCCAACACACCACGGAAGAGTGCTTGTCATAAAGTGTGGAAAACTTGAAATCAATGCAAGGGTGCATTGGGTATGAATGTGTCCATGAATGTTGGCACATTCATTAAAGTCAATTGATATATGAATTACATTTTGAAAAGTTTGGTAAGTTGAAATGATGCATAGGTAAGGGATGATGTTTCCTTCCATGTTTATATAGATGTGATGCAACTCTTAGAATGCACAAGTTAAGAAAGGTTGTGATGACATTTTTAAATGTAGTGAGAATATATATGTATATATATAAATGAGAAACTAACAGTTTGTTTGGTTGTGTAAAGAATGAATTGCAGGAAGAAGGAGTCTTGGATATGGCAATGTTGTAAGCCCATAAGGAAGAATAATTGCATGTTGAGCCAAACTACTATGGGGAGAAAATTTCCATGCTTGTAAATTTGTTCCCTATCTGGAACGAATATGGAAGAACAAAATGTGGAATTGGAAATCTATAGATGACAGATTTGCAATAAAATTTTGAAATTCAGAATTTATGATGATGTCTCATGAATTTTTGTATACCTGTGATACAAGTGAGAAGAAAAGATTTGTCCAGAAAGGACAAATTAAGGCTGTCAAACTGAAAAGCATGAAAAATGGCTACTGATGAGCCATGAGAACCTTGTGGTAAGCCATGATCCCCTGGAATATGTTGTGTTGAGGTAACACAAGACGAAGGGACGCCTCGGCAGAGAAAGTCTGAGGGACACCTCGACTGTAAGGATCGATAAAGTCTCTAGAATTATTCCTGTATGAGAAAGCCTTGGCAAGGCAAGATGGATCACCCGAGGGACTGTATAGCAGAGAAGGGGATGCATGAGCCTGGACCTGGATAGTGAGTGACTGCAAGGAAGAGGAGACTCTGATAGTTCTTGTAAACTATTGATTGGGATCATGCACACAATGGGTATGTCCAGGAAAAGAAGTGAGCCTAGATAACAAGACAACCATGTGGATGTAAATCCATAAATTGCGCAGATGAGTATTGTGCTAAATTGTGAAATTTTTCTAGAATTGTATGCAACAATAAAAAAAAATCATGTGAAACTATGATTACTGTGCTTGTTGTCCAGGAATTTTGAAGGGAGGTGAAGAAGGCCAAGAGGATGAAAAGGACCTGACCAAGAAAGAGGGTCAAGACTTATGAAGGAGCTGAATGAGAAAGGCATGACAGGTGTTACTGAGAAAGGACACTGAGGACCGTGTTACTTTTAAGGGGAAGGGGATTGTAACACCCATGTTTCCCCCAGCTTGTAATTAATCATTAATAATAATCACCATGCTATGGCACAGGAACAATGTAAATGTATTATTGTTTATATTTCCAATGACTGATTGTGGGGGTGAAGCCTTGAAGTACTGGCCATGATATCACTAGAGGAAAGAATGCGAAAACTATAAGAGAGGGTTCATTATGTCGAATGAACCTAGATTTCCCTTTGATGAGGATAATAAACCTCCTCTCGATCCCAAGGAATAAATCAATTAATGAAGAAAGAACTGGTGGTTGAACCATCAACCACCCCCATGAATGGAAGCATGGTCTAGCTGTAGAAGGTCAGCCTAAAGTACCACAGGGTCCTGCAGACCCAGAATGACCTGATTTTCCTTCTGACAAAAGGAACAAGATAGGAAGGATGTGCGTGAAATACATGAGGAGAGAAGAGTAGAGAACGCAGGTATTTCTCTAGCTGAGAACGGGACCTGAGAAGAAGGTTGTGAGCTTGATACTGAGGAATCATCTAATAAACCTTGCAGAAGCTTTGAAAGAGAAAGGATATTTGAGAATTGGCGTAAAATCCCTAGTGATAACATGGCTTGGCACAGGGGTGGCCAGAGCGCTAAGGATGAATGCCTCTAAGCCTATAGTTGGGTGGAAAGGCGAACACCCACAGTCATTTAGTTAGCTGCAACATGTAATAGATAAGTATTCTCATATCATGTGTAATTGAACTGTAACTGTAAATTAAAGTTAGATATCCTATGAATGTTTTAGGGATGTGCATGTTTTCTTAAAGATTACATTGTATCCCTTTAATTATGTTTGATTGTGTATTTAAGCAAGTAAGGAATAATATGGCTTGTACACGTAAATCCTCAAGCCATGTGGTGGCTCGAATTAAAATAAATGAGTTGTGAGTTTATCGACCTTGGGCACAGTTTCACGTATGCATGTCGACACTCCCAATTGTTTTGAGTCTCTTGGAGGAAGGAGTTTGTTAAAATCAGGAAAGGTAGTGCATGTATGCACAGGCTCTCTGCGAGGTGGGCAGAGACCAAGAACCTCTTAAGTTCTAGAGTTGATGAATGAGCACAAGGGATGCGTGGAAGATTCTTCTAAGTGTTAAGTTCAGGAGAAATAGTGCAAAATGCCTAAATATTTCAAAGTTGACGAAGCTCGAGAAGGATACGAGATTCAAGTCTCAAAAGGAAAGATCCTTTCATTTGGAAGACGAACGGATGAGATTATTTGGGAGGAGTTGAAGTTCTTCATGATCATCGGATCTAGAAAAGGAACGTGGGCATTAATCCTTCGAGCCCTTCGAACTTCGTGGGTCTGAAAAATTGGGCATATTCGTTTTACAGGAGGTGAATCCCCTGAAGTTCTGAAGTCCCAAAGTTAATTTGGGCCGTAGATCTAAGGATTCCTGGGATTTATCCCGACCATTGGATATACGATGTAGTCAACCTAACGTTGACCGCTTCAGGAGGATAGGGGTATTGTAATGTCAAAACCCCTGAACGCTGGAGTATATATCGGTCATCCATGATAAAGGATGTGTAGCGACAGATCCTTTAGTCTGAAAACTAGACACTCTGGGAGTTTATAGGCGAGGAGCAGGTGAAATCATTGAAGTCCCAAAGTGTCGGAGTCCATCCTGGTCATTGGCGCTGAGAGACACATGGAACCAAATCCTGTACTCTGGAGGTTTAACACATCAGAAGGAAGAAAGTGTAAAAGGTTGAATACACCCGAAGTCATAGGGAGTCGGAGTATATTATAACCATCCATCAACCGGGATGCATGTCAGAATATCGTTAACTCCGAAGTAGAGCCACTCTGGAGGATTTGAAGTTTGGTTCTTTGAAAATCCACGAAGCTCAGAGTAACGGAGAGGATCTCAACCGTTTGTCATTTGGGGACAGGTTGCGGGTGATCTGTTACTTTGGAGGATAGTCACTTCTGAGAAAAGTGGAACAAGAACTCCCGAAGGCCTGGAGGTCGGAGTCCACTTGAGTCGTTGATCTCAAAGGACATGTGTCAGAATATATGACACTCCAAAAGGATTTCGCTTCGGAGGTTTGCGTTTGTGAGTACTTAGGAATTTGTCAAAGTGTAGAGTCCCAAAGTAAATCAGATCCATTGATGTTTTGTCGGCGCGTGGCGTAAGATCACGCAGTCCAGAGACTTGGCACTCCAGAATAATTGAGGAGAGGTGTTATGTAATTCTTCGAAGTTTGGAGGCCCGAAGTAATCATGGGTCATTGATATTGAAATAAAATGGGGACCATTGATCCTCGTAGCATACCTGAAATTCGTCGATTCAGCAGTTCGGGATATTTGTGGTGTCATAAGTTGAAAACGTCTAGAGCTCGAAGCTCGGAAGCACCGAAATAGGCGCATGTTTTCTTGGTTTATGGTCATAGCCTGCGGTCGTATGCGATTGTAGCCGGAGGGAAGGGGCTAGGCCTGGAATTCAAATTTGAAGGCCAAACGTCGAATTCCCCGCTAGTTTGTGAGTTAGCCAAGGATCAAGCCCAATCGTTGGATTGGTTGCTGGATGGATCTCTGCCATAGATTTAGGAACTATGGAAGTGTTAATATTATGGTAGCTGCGGGAGGTATTTACCTCCACATGTGAACCTGACGAGAATAGAAGACTCCAGAAAGAAAGAGAAAACCCTAATAAGTTGGCTAATAACCCTAGAAGTCTTGTCGGCTCAGGAATATAATTTATATTAGGTTATTAGCCTCCAAGAGAAGAAGTCAGCCAGAAATAATAATAATATACTGAATAGACACATATCCAGAAGGAGAAGTTGGCCCCAGCAAATCTGGCAGAACCAGTATAAATACAGGGAGCTAGTTCTCATTTTGACACATCTCAGAATTGCAGTTCCCAGTTGGTGCACACTGCAATTCCTATTTTGGTGCGCACATGTGGAGGAGGGTTTCAGGTGCTGCTGCAGTAGTAGCTAATTTTTAGTATTGGCTTGGACTATCTCTTAGCTAGGGTTTGAACTATCTGATTAGCTATTGTCGGTGCGCTTTCCTTGGAGGAAGATGCGCTACACCTTGTTTGGCTATCTAGCCCAGGGTTTGCTTCTGGAGTAATTCTCAGTCAAGGTTAAGGTGCTCAGAGGGTGGCTTAGGCCTATGGTTGGGTGACAAGGGTATCATCAATGGTAAAAAGAGCACACAATCTTCTATATTCTAATAGGTTATGGGCCCACACCTCCTTGATTCAGTCTAAACGCTAGAAGGAAACATAGCCGCTAGGATATTGATCTTGTTGAGGAACTGTCGCTAGGGCTACTAGCAGAAGTAGCTTCCAGGACACTGTCGCTAGGGTTACTAGCATGAGAAGTTGTAGAAACCCTAATCCTCTTGTTGAGGCACATTAAGTGAATGGATTGACCTAATCTTTAGACAAATTAGTACACCCTAGCCTAGCTCATCTCTTGGCACTCTCAGAAGGCCAAGACGTGAAGTTTGGATTTCTAGTCAAATCTAGGGTTTGACCGAGTCAAGCAACCATGATGAACTCTATGAAGTCTGAGAACAAATTAGATGGAGCCTCTAACTTCAAAGCATGGAAGATAAGGATTGACCTCATCCTTGCTAAGAATAAAGTGTTGGATATTGTGAAAGGAAAGATTGTGAAGCCAGAGCTTGAAGAAGGAGAAGAGAAGGAACTGCAAAATGTTGCAGTTATGGAGAAGTTCAAGGATGTTGACATCAATGCCATGAGTATCATAGTGGATTCCATAAAATACCATTTGATACCCTACATCTCCCATCTTGACTCATCGAAGAATATGTACAATGCCCTAACAAATCTCTTCTCAGTCAGAAACATTGGACAAGTTATGAGTCTGAAGAATGAGCTCCGTGACATGAAGATGAATGATGATGACAATATAACATCATACTTTGTAATAATCTCCCAGTTAAGAGATCAACTACAAGCTATTAAAGAGATCACTTCAGAGAAGGAATTGGTGAACATAGTACTCAATGGTCTTCCCAAGACATGGGATGCATTTGTCGCAAGCATGAACACAAGGAAGGAGTACCCGACATTTGAAAAACTTTGGACTTGTTGTGCTCAAGAAGAATCAAGGATCAATGCAAAAGAGAAACCCCAAAAGAAGTACGATGATCAAGCCTTCATATCAAGATTCAATAACTTCAGGAACAAAAGGAAGTTTGGTTCAAGGAGGAATCCAAATCAAGAGAAAGACATTTCAAAAGTACAATGCTTCAACTGTCAAAAGTACGGTCACTACAACAATCAGTGTCCCAAGCTAAAGAAAATGAAGGAGAAACACGAAGCATTGATTGCCGAAGAAAAGGAACCTACAAAGAAGACTAGGCAGAATGGAAAAGACTTCTTCTTCTAAAAGGTAACAACACTCTTCTCATTTCTTGTATATATATATCTTGTTTGCATCATCTCTATAAATATCTTGTATATCTATCTCTTGGAAGATAATGTATTCCAAGAAGAACTATACCTATGGAAGAACAAACAAGATGAAAATGGATATCATTAGATAATACACATGAAAGGATGAAATACAAATCATGTGGAAGCCATTAAGCCAAATCAATCATGAAAAGACTTAGAAGAAACAAAGACAGAAAGAAGTCAGCAATCGAGAGAAAATTGGAAAAGGACTCATGACATATTGTAGAAAGACAACAAGACGAAAGAAAGAAAGCCAATTATACATTGCATAAGACAATAAGGATGTAGATGGAAGCGTGGACTCTATTAGACGGAGGGAGCCGATTATATGCACTCTTACATGAAGCAAGGGTTAGGAGGGAGCTAATCCTATGATCCATTGAAGATGATGAAATATATATATCCATGGTAGCAATCATAAAAGACAGTATGTGTTCAGTTCAACCATAGAAGAAGACTTCTTTGAAAAGAAGCCTTAAAGTATTGTTGGTTTTCCATCCAGATCCATGATCCTATGATGAAAAGAAGAAGTGGAATCTATAGGGAATGGAATCTATAAGAAACTCCATGGACCTAAGAGCTAAAGAAAAACGTGAAGAAGGACATGAATATTCCAAGAAAGAAAGAGAAATCAAAACAACCAGTCATTGTATCAAGAATCACAAGATTACCAGTCTGATATGAAAGCAATCAAGCAGAAGAACTGAAAATCGTGATGAAGAACAATGTATGGAAGACTTATGAATGAAAGCAGTGCGAGATCTAGAACCAAAGTTTCTCCTAGATGGAGGGAGAATACTATGATGATTATTTGTTCCTGTACACCAGACATATCACTACATGAGTCATTATATCATCCGCAACATCAATGAGTTGGAGCTCTACATCAGATGAATGCAAAGAATGTTTTCCGGAGAAATTGAATAAAGAGTGTATGAAGAGCAATCTCAAGACTTTGAGGCATACCAGAAAGAGACTCTTATATGCAGATAAAAGAAGATAACTTGGTGGAGAACCTCCAGTGCATAGCAGAAGCGTGGTGAAGATTTCTTATAACATCAAGATGACTACTCAATAGATCAGATCACATGATGACAGAAGAAGTGCCACATAGATATGTTCCAGCTTTCCAACTATGATATACTCTATTGTTCAAATCTACATGAAGCCTTCACCGTGTTCTAAACTAAAGTACAATTGAAATCAAGCATTACATTATCCATGATGAAGTCCAGAAAGGAGAAAATGATCTATCCAATACATATCTCCACAGATGAGCAGATAAGCAAACATTTTGGTAAATCTTCTATCCAAGATGAAAGAGTTTGCGTACTCAAGCTAGAGCTCATGGAAACAACTTCCTTCTTATTGAAAAAGGAAGAAATGACTCTCCAAGTTAGGAGGGAGCACTGAAAACATTATTGAAGACATTCATCTTTAAATTTGAAAAATAGTCAATCTTGGACAGATGCTTTCCTGTTCGGAAAGTGGATTGAGACTTTTGACGGACAGTCACTTTCCATTGTGGTTAACATGGGAAGTATTATGATTGTTGATGTATCATAGACAATGACTTCTCATTGTGGTTAACATGGGAAGTGGTCTAGGGCAGTCTCTATTCTTGAGGGTTACTCAAGAAGACTGGCCCGCCTCGCTAGACAGCGATTTCTCATTGTGGTTAACATGAGAAATGGTATGTTTTGGAGGTTGATGCAGGATAGTCTTTTCCTCTTATGGTTAATAGAGGAAATGATCTGGACAGTCATTCCTTAGGGTTATACATTCTCTCCAGGGCGCACTTTGATTAGTGTAGGACGAATGGCCCAGGGTGGGGAATGGTCCAGGCTCAGCAATCAGGGACAGACATTCCTTAGGTTTATACATTCTCTCCAGGGTGCACGTTGATTAGTGTAGGAGGAATGGCCTAGGGTGAGGAATGGTCCAGACTCAGACATTCCTTAAGGTTTATACATTCTGTCCAGGGTGCACTTTGATTGGTGTAGGAAGAATGGCCCAGGGTGAGGAATGGTCCATGCTCAGAAATCAGAAACAATCCTTCTTCCTTGTTTGAGAGGAATAGGGCAGATAGCCCATTGCTGATGAGGGAATATATTCTTTCAAATCTCACAAATGTGAGTGAAAGATTGGCCCAGATGATTCAGTTTATTTTTAACAATATTTTATGTGCAGGATGGCATCAAATGATTGTTATGGAGACTACATGTCTCCAGACAGTAGAGATATACTACTGTGGTGGATATATTCCACTATTTTGAGGCAAATATTCTTTCAAAGCTCACAGATGTGAGTGAAAGATTGGCCCAGACAAATCAGTTTATATCATAACATTGTTTCTATGCAAGTTGCTATCAGATGTTTGTTATGAAGACTGTATGACAGTAGATGAGGACTATTGTGGTGGATATGTTCCACTATTCGCAACCATACGTTGTTGATAAAGTACTTGTGTGTTACTTGGTGTGGTAGTAAACCACTGGATTGTAGTTATGTACTACTATGGATAGACACAATTGTGTTCTATTTCTATTTTAACTGCCTTGAAGACTATTAGCAATTTATTGAAAATAATCACCATCCAGACGAATGATGAACAAAGATTTTCCAGACAGAAATTGGTTCAGAGCATTTACTCCTCTAGATTATAAGAGTGGCTCTTGTATCACTCTATGGTGTGAGTGATTTATCCAACATCATGTCTAATTACTCAGATGAAGTATGGTTTCGAGAGATGATGCAATTGATGGTGATGGTGATGCTCATGATCTATTCATGAGATAGTCTAGATGACTATATTGACGCTACCGGGTAAATGGTATGTTTTTGTGCTCAAGACCATTACCTGTAATACCTCCCTAGCTAGGAGGGAGTGTTAATATTATGGTAGCTGCGGGAGGTATTTACCTCCACGTGTGAACCTGACAAGAATAGAATACTCCAGAAAGTAAGAGAAAACCCTAATAAGTTGTCTAATAACCCTAGAAGTCTTGTCAGCTCAAGAATATAATTTATATTAGGTTATTAGCCTCCAAGAGAAGAAGTCGGCCAGAAATAATAATAATATACTGAACAGACACATATCCAGAAGGAGAAATCAGCCCCAGCAAATCTGGAAGAACCAGTATAAATACAAGGCGCCAGTTCTCATTTTGACACATCTCAGAATCGCAGTTCCCAGTTGGTGCGCACTGCAGTTCCCAGTTTGGTGCACACATGTGGAGGAGGGTTGCAAGTGCAGCTGCAACAGCAGCTAGTTTTCAGTATTGTCTTGGACTATCTCTTGGATAGGGTTTGGACTATCTAATCAGCTATTGTTGGTGTGCTCTCCTTCGAGGAATATGCGCTACACCTTGTTTGGATATCTAGCCTAGGGTTTTCTTCCGGAGTAATTCTCAGTCAAGGTTAAGGTGCTCAGAGGGTGGCTTAGGCCTATGGTTGGGCGACGAGGGTATCGTCAATGGTAAAACGAGCACACAATCTTGTATATTCTAATAGGAAGCTCTGGGATATCGGAGAACTTGGGACGAAGCATATTGAATCTGATCCAAATGGAAGCCATGTGGCCCCGACCAATGAACACCCGAGGAACTTGGGAGAGGTATATCTGCCAGTTCTGAGTTCCATTTTTTATCATGGAGACTGTGGTTCGAAAGCTCTGGATGAGAAGAATGTGATAGAGACCCTAAATGGAGGATCTGATTACTTAAGGAGAATGAAATTTTTATGCCCCACCCCTTAAAAAAAGCATTCAGGGGTCGGGGGTGTTACAACCTGCCAATCCCATTTTTTTAACACATGCTAGTATCGTTGTTGTAACACCTACTAGTGTTGTTGTTATAACACCTACAATTATTGTTACTGCTACTCTGTGGATAATTATGTGGCTCCACAAAACTTAATATTCAACCACCACTGACCATGGAAAATATATTTGAATATAAGTTATATGGTTTAATTATGGATAATGGATTTTCCATGTACATAAATCCATTTTTCTACCATTTCATATTTTCATATTTAATTTGGTTAGCTACAATTTATTTGTCAACTATCTCAAATTGTGATTTTAATAGTTTGAAGAAAAAGGAAGCAGTTTTTTGGTGGATATGGGTGTAGATTTGATTTTCCATACAACATTTGAAGATATCCATTGAAGATATCAAGGATCTAGGAAGTCAAACACTATTAAAATCCATTTGGGATCTCTTTTGACCAAGTTGTTATAACTCTCATCTCATAATTCGAATTTTGTATTCAAAGGTGTTAGCACTCTGTAAATTTTTTATGGTTGATAGACAAACGACAGAGGTAACTGTTTCAACCAACTTTAGAGCTGGGTACTAGCCTGTTAAGCTCAGAGAGGGCTCTCTCGTGTCACTTGATATTTCTTTGGCAATCGGTGGCTAGATTTGGTTTTTTGGGGGGGGTTTATAAAGTTACTGTCAAGGAAGGGGAGAGACACTTAGGGATATGGGGTCGAAATTCTAAAAAGTGAATGAAAACAATGATGGGCCAGTAGAACTCTCCAGAGGATAAAGGCTAAATGTGGCAATGAATCTGAGTTATAAGTTGTATTTAAGCAGAGTGAAAGAAGAAGGAGAAAACAAGTAATTGATTCAAAGAATTACTGAAATGAATTCTAAATTAGTTAAGAAGAATATTACACAGTTTAAATTACTTAAGCCGAGAGCATCACGAAATGAATTCTAAGCTTTTAAACTATCCAATTTAAATAGAAGAAAATGCAAATGGAATTTAATAACACAAGTAATATGTACTATGAGAGAAGACAAAACTCGTATCACCACCATTAGAATATTTTCATAGAGACTTCAAAATCTTTTGCATTTGTATTCAATTCAATTCCGGAAAATTACAATTGAGTTCAAAACAACTAAAAGGCACCCTTTCACTTCTGCCAACACTAATACATTCAAAACTTATAGTATTTATACAATTTGAGTTCCTTTTGATTAGAAACCGATCACAATAGTTGAATTGAAACGTTTTAGCTTCTAAGACTAATTCTAATAATTTCAACTGGCATTCTCGGTGCGTGAACCGATTTACAATGATTAATCAAAACGTTTCATAAATTAACGACCCATTTCTCTGACTGTTCAACTTTTTTCTTCGCCATCTGTCCTGCTTTGATCCTTCATCGAATATGCCAATTTGATGACACCCGGGGGCTATTTGTTGGTTCCCAAGAAACTGCATTTTGTCTTGCCTAGCTGCACTATCTCTTTCCACTGTAAGTCAGAAGGGATCTCGTAATCCATCATTTCCTTTATCACGATCTCTAGGTCAATGCAAGCGGCATAAGTCATGGTTGGCAGTCTGATCTTCATTGTCTTGAACTGATTTAAGATCTCAAAATCTGTGGTCAAATATTCCCTTAGATTTGTCCCCTTCAAGTTTTCCTCCAGGTTTTCAAACTTGGAGTGATCCATTCTGCATTGGTGAGATGAGAGTTGTACTCCTCTTGATCATACAATTTTCCTTTTCCATCCCAAAATGGTGGAAGGCCTTTGATGAACAATTCTTCAAACATATCTTTGAATTCATGTATGCTATGCTCCATCTACATGGCCTTAGTCTGGACTGATTTAAGTAGATTATGCTTGGCAATGACCCTCTTGGCCCAAATGATCAATGTGGTCCTGTCTTTGACCCCGATATTCTGAAGTTCAGCAGTGGAAATGGAATTTAGTAGATTTATAGCATTTTGGGCCCACTCTAAGGGTTTCTTTGCCAGTGTCTCATTCACAACAGTGCACCTGCTTCTGGTTATGATGGCCATGTTGTCTTTGTCATTTATGAAATTCAGGTACACCCTGAAATTAGTAGCTTCAACAGCAATGGATTCCTAGATGACGTGTTTGGCCCCCTGCAATAGTCCTTTGCCCTTCAACCTTGTCTTTATCTTGTCCACTCTTTCCTGCAAGGCTTGATTCTCTTTCTGGAACTGGGCCATATTTTCATCCTTTATTTTCATTTCTTGCTGCAACTTTTCTATATCTCCCTTAGGGCTCTTGATCTCACTCACCTTCAGGCTAACTTCTGACATAACCTGAACTAGTCCATCAGTGCTTGGCCCTGTCTCTGCAGTAGAAGGCACAAAAACATCCATGTAGGATGGTCATGTCTGTCCTTGTGACGAATTTACCTTTTTCTTTTCTAGCTGCAATACTTTAGCCTTATAATTCAATGCTTCTTGTCTAAGTGTCTCTTTCTCTTGTTCTAGAGAAACCAACGCTAATGTTTGTGGATGCTCTTTGGAATAAATCTTTATCCTTTTCTTCATGCATTGAATCATCTTGTATTTCTCTTCTAAGGAATCTTTTACCCCCTAAGGGCCTTCAGATTCTAATTTCTTGACTTGAGTCTGTCAAGCTCTATTGGATGCTTTCTCTTGTCTCAATTGTCCCTCCAACTTAAGTGTATGAGTTGTCAACCTTGAAACCTTCAAACTTAGACCCAGGTAGTCCAAATATAGTATGTCAATGGTGTTTCTGTGGAATTTCACCTTGTCTAGGGCACTAATGTTTTCATAATGCAGCTTGACCTCAGACACTTTATCCTCATCTGCAAATGTTATGTTGAGTGTCTTCTTCTTTATATCCATGACTAAGAATAGAGAAGACTTATGTTGAGAAATATTTTCTACCTCAGGTATCAACTCTCTTATTTCACTCATGGCCAAGCTTCCTTTCACAGCATATTGCTTTGCTAAATCTTCTTTAGATTGGTAGACTATTATAGGTGCTTTATCAAAAATGTGATTTTTTCTGCTGAAATCCCTTGAGATGATTTCACTTTGGGGCATGCTTCTTTTACCATCTTCTTCCTTGTTTGATCCACTCTCCACCATATCCTTACTTACTTGCTCCTTAGGATCTTCTTCCTCCAGATCTACTATCTGTGGAGATTGTTTGATATTTATCTTCTTGGGAGCAGTCTACTAACTACTAGTGCCTAGGACCTTTGAATTGCTTCTCTTAGTGTAGACAGTTACTTTGGGAACTTGGAATGTCATCTTCTGAGGGGTCTATTGTGTCTGAGTTTGTTGTAGGGTTGACCTCACTTGTTTTGTTTGGGCAGGCTGCAAAATGGATTCCATATCAGCACAGGTTTCCAAATTTGCCAATTTTTCAAAACCTTCAACATACTCATGTTCATAAGGGCCATGTTTGCTCATCAATATTATTTTATATATGACCTGATGTGGATCATATCTTCTCCCTTGTAGTTTTGAAAATACAAACTCCTTGAGTTTGTCCTGGATCTAAGATAAGCAATATCTAGTCTTCACAACAAATGGTCTTATGATGAAAGGAAATTTCAGGTTGGATACCTTGTGCATTTTTAGGAAATGTTATGTCTCTGAGGTGATCCTTTGCCTGATGAACTCTAGGGAAAAGACTCTGGGTGTCAGAAAGATAGGGAGAAGGTAAGGGGATTATTGACAACCATATACCCAAATTATTGTAGAATGCATGAACAATACCTAATCTTCCACTTTGTTTTCTGGATTTGGCTGCAAATAACTTTTCATGTCCTCCAGGACTCTCGGTAGGTTGGTGTTGAAGATCAAGCTATGAACTCTAGACATGATCTTATTTATGAAAATGAACATTGTGATTCTTTTGCATCTAGTGGAGATGAATGTTGCTTCAAGGAACTCTTTCTTGTTTGTCTCCATGAACATTTTCAGCAAGTATGAGTAATACTTGAAGTGCCTTAGTGATTGGAAATTCACCAGTTGTTTGTGTACATTATTAGCTATGAATTATTCAAAACTGATACGGACTGACTAACTGGACTCTGACTGGAAAAAGGTTAACAGAAAACCTAACATGACCTCAACTACATATTTGTCATTATCTAAACCTAAAATTTGATTGAGTATGGAACAGACACACTGGATTTCAATAACCATGACGCTTACATTCATTGGAAAGGACAGGCTCTCAGAATAATGCTCGGTTTTAACAATTGTCTGTAAAAATAAGGTTTTTACCTCGAGGGGACATTCTCTGTAAAATGTAACCAGATTTTCTTCCTCGAAGGATTCATACACTGCGGAGGGAGACTCTGGTGTGTCGAGGGTGTATCAAATTAACGGGCTATCTACTCAGCACAGGACCTCTAACCCTAACTTATTTAAAATGACCTTCTCTTCCTGTGATTATTGTTCCACGCACTAGCCTATGAATTCTGGGAAAGGGAATGCAACTTCGATGGTGTAAGGGACTATGGAGTCTTGGACCACTTCGAGGAAAGGTATCTGTCTCCCTACATTATCTGACAAATTGGATCTGGACACGGAGATGGGTGAGACGGTTATTTCGGTGTCAAATACATCACAGTCTCTGTCAATCAGGGATTCTTCGTTGGGCGGGGGATCTTGCTCTGATAGAGACAAAATGACAGGATTCATGGTGATGATGAAAAATACCTATGAATGAGTGAAAGACACGTGAATTTGGTGCATAGTTGAGCTTAGGTTCGACTGGAGTGGTCACGCCACTTTTAACATTCAAACGATTTGAAAAATCATGAAATAATGACAAGGGTCCCCCCTTTATATACACTTCTCGATATTGAGGACGAGACAAAGTGGTTTGGGGTAGAATGCTTTTCACCCTGATATGCATCTGGTGGTGCCACGTGGTCCTGAGTTGAAACCGTGGTATTCTCATCGACACGCTTTCAAATAATTAACCTCCACGCTAGTTATCTGCCTGATATGGTCTCTAATTGTTGATCTATGGTGCATTTGATCTGTGGCCCGCCAAGTCCCATAAACTCTATGCTTTTTCTATATTTAGCCTTCTTCTGCTAGATATGGCCCTTCCCTCTAGTTTATCATGCCTCTACACCTGTTTATCCCCTCGCTATGTTCCGAAACTTGGATTCATCAAAAATTGTTATGGTGATAACAAAAGGATTCCTAAATCCAACAGGTGTTAACAAGAATCTTATAATTCTTAGACAAGTTGTGTAGTACCCACAATAATTCCCATATAATTTTTCTACCTTAGGAAAATTAAATGGGACCCCCCCTTTACTAAATCTCTACCTAACTTGATATCTAAGGAAGATTGGCTTCTAAGGTTTGGCTATCATGAAAAATGGAGGTTCTTCCTACCCTTGTTATTGGTCACTAAGATTTTCTAGTGTTCCCTCAACCATCATGTATAACCTTTTACAGGGACTTAATCCAAACCTGTCGAACCCTTGTAAATATTCAAAAGACCAATGAAGAAATTCAGACCACGGACTTTTTATCTGTGTTTATTACTTAACTATGCTCCAATCATCTATCAGTGCTTTCACGAGAGTAATTTCATGATGAATCCTTAATAAGTACTCCAAACACTGGTGACTATTTTCCCATGACCTACGAAGAAAAAGCTTGCGGGGAATATCACATAGGAAATTCATAACGAGAAAACATGCCTACCAAGTGTTACAATCACCCATAATCCATGAAGTGCACACTTGTGTGGAATAATGCTTCACAGAAATTTATTCAAACCTGTTGAAAGAGATCCTCCACCTTCCTGCTTAGCCTTCCCCCCTCATCGAAGTTATATAAGCCATAAATGGTATTTGCATACTATTTTTGAATGAAGATACAATGCATATGTTGCAAAATATCTCATATCGATGTGGCATCATTCACCTGTGATCAACTCGAACATCACATCCCACGAGAACCTATGAAGTCACCCGTACAGAAGATCTGACGCAGAGAGGCCTTACCACTCAACCCGCAGGGTCTCTTACCCGGCCTCCTTCTCACAGGATCTTCTTCTTCTCGGCCTGAAGAACTCCAAGGTTCTTCTAATTCCCTATCGAGAATTCTGCACCCACAGATTCTACTCGTGCGATCCCCCTTCTTTGATTTATCAGGGAATCGAAACTCACAGCTTCGCGAGTCCAACAATTGAGCGCTACACCCTCGGATCCCCAAGATCCGATATTCCAGTCAACGCTGACTTCCCCTTTCTTCTATCGGGCTTCGGCTCCTCGCGATCTCGCCATTTGTGACACCAAGTCTTCGGTTCTCCAAGCTCCGATGTGCCGATGCGCGACTTCGCTCCCTCACGACTTCGCTCCTCGCGGGGTCAACCAATTCCTACCTCGACTCCCGAGGCCCGATCCGCCGAGATGTCGATACCACACTCTCGCAACCGCGTGACTTCGCTTCTCGCGAGGCCAAACAACCAACTCTCCGGCTCCTGAGTTCCGATATGCCGAGACTCTGATGAGCTCGTGTCACCTGCCACGTCACCCTGCTGTGGTCCACACTACTTTTGCGACTCTCGGGATATCGTGTCTCGCGACTTCGCGACTCTCGCACCCTAACTCTCNGACCCGATGGCACGTGCAGATCCAACGGTCCTCCGATGCCCAGATCGAACGGCTCTTCTTTCTCGCGCCTTGCGTCCTCATGGCCTTGACGCCAAGCTTGCAGCCTTTCAACTCACGAGGTCCCGAGTTGCGAGATATCACGATCTCTGCCACCTGTCCTAACCAAATGGATGGCTACAAATCTCTCACTGGTTCGTTGCTGCTTCCTGGGCACAAATCCATGGCCCAGATTCTCTCGGTTGATCCAATGGCCGATGTCGCTCCTCCTGAAGCTTAACCTCTGCGCAACTCCTCATTTTGATCCAATGACTCACGGGATTTCTTTGTGAGATCTGACGGCTATCGGTCCTCCTCTCCTATGCGCTCCTTCTGACGCTCCCCTGGACGTGAATATTCAACGGTCCATATCCGTTCTTCTGTCGATCGAACGGTTGTAGTTGTTCCTCCTGAGCTTCTATGCTTTCTTCGCTGTACTTGGGATAATTTCACTCTTTCAAAGGTCTCTCCCTTTGTTGTCTTCCTCCTCTGCGAGTTCCTTGACTTCGAGCCTCGCGCGCGCATGAAACACTACTCGTCCTGAGCTTCTTCTCCTTGAATCCTTAAAGGATTCCGACATCTGCTCTCCTGCAGAGTCTTCACGCACACACGGAATGCTATCTCTTCTGAGCTTTCACTAACACTCAGACCCCTAATGGATTTCGTTCTTCTTCTCCTTCAGATGGAGAATGAAATGGATGCCCTCCCGGCTACCCTTCTGCACAAGCAACCCTCTCACTGAGTCCTTATGGGTATTCAACAACCCATGAAAGTCCCTCAGTGGATACTTCCTTCAGATGACAGAACTCAAAGAGTTCTCTGTTTTCTTGTGCCTGTCTGCACACTTCCTCGACGCCCTCCTGGCAGAGTATCTTCCCCTCAGAACGTTCAACAGTTCTGGGTTCCTTCTGTGCTCCTCTGCACTCGCTCGATGCCCACTTGGAAGAGCCTCTCAGAATCCTCAGTGATTATGCTTCCTTTGAACTCTCGGCAGAGTTCCTTCCTCTGTGCACCTCTATAGACACGCTCAATGCCCGCTTGGCAGAGCTCTACAGAATTCTCGATGATTCTGTCTGCAACTGTGTTTCCACTACACAACCTTGCCTTCTGAGGTGTTCAACAACCTCACAGGTCTTCTTCCTGAGTTGTTGACTTCAGTCCTGTGCCTCAGCACGTCTTTGTCCGACTCCTCAGAGTTCAGAAGTGCATCCTCTGTGCACCGGTGTTCAGAGACCGCAGTGCTCTGTCACGCCCTCCTGGCATGAAACCTCAAAAACCTTCTCCTGAAATCACACAAACTCCTACAGAATGCATCAACATAACATACATTCACAGCATATATAAAGAACACATACAGACATGCATATAAGACAGAATAATGCAGGAAAAACTGCTTCTCTTATATTAAATGGCAAATGCTTGTATTTTACAATGGTGTTCCCGAGCTCTCTCTGGCTCTTCTCTTTTCTGCTCTACATGCAGATCCTCACTAGCTCAACTAACTCAAAATGAGATATCAAAATCTCTTTTACATGAGGCGGCTCAATCGAGCGCTTCCTCCCAAACTTCAGCTACCCTAATAAATTACATTTAAGGGGCTGTCTAGTCTGCTATCCAGAACTAGATCTCAGCCATCTAAACATTAATGGCCGAACTACCTAACACCTGCACAAAGGCACGACTTTCATGGCTCACCAGCCTAAGCACATTAAATTAGATTGAATTCAAATTCAAATGAGGCTGTGCCTCTCTTCAACCTTTGAATGCGTGCGCGTTGACGTGGTTGGCTGGTTGCATGGAGAGATGATCCTGCATCAAGATCCCTACCTAGTTACTATGACAATTTATTCCCCACACCTGTGAGCCACAGGTTGTGAAATCCATCTCCCCATGAACCCGCACTTCGAAAAGGATGCTCAATTATGTGTTGTTTCCCACATGTGAAATAATTTCTCGAAATTACTGGCACTGATACTTCAATGATTAAGAGGTTGCATAAAGGGTTGAGACTTGATCATTCACACATCTTGTATTAACGACTAAGGGTTTACAAATTTCAAGTATTTATGTGTCATATCATTTAGGGTAGTTGATTAATATTTGTGAATTAAAGTTATGTGTCTGATAAATCTAAGGAACTCACATATTTGCAAATCTCATGGGTTGTGAGAACAAGGAAATGTCTAAAGACACAAGTCGTAGAGCCATAACCCCACAATCAATGACGACACCTCAGGAAAGAAACTAAAACGTGATGAAAATGTTTGATACCAATCACCACATAGGAATTAAGGGCTGCAACACTTGGGAAGAAATGTACAACATGTTCTCTAATGGCGAATTTCCATAAAATGACCCTAATATCAATGTATATCAGAATATATAAAAGAGTGACATCCATATTGTTGTCGCTTGGCCTCCAGTCCTACCTTACAATAAAGTGTGCAAGTGAGCATATGATAGTGTGAATACACAAGAACGAACCATCATTAATAGAAAGGGGAATGTTATTGCACCTCTAAATCCAGACATTTTTCACAAGATTTATAAGCTGCCAAAGCCATTAGTATTCCTAAACAAGGGATTTCTAGAGAAATTTACTATGGAAAATACAAAGCCAGTACAGCTTATCCAAGATTGGGGGGATGAGGAAACTCCCTTTGTCTCCAAGATCAGCAAGGTGTACAATACCCAATATTTTAACCCCCCTTATCAGCTATTAATCACCATGATATGAAAATTGTAAGGGGAGGAGAATTGCACACACTTCAAGAAGGAGTGGACAACCATGGTGCATGTAGTAGAAGAAATGGGAACAATATTCAATTGGGCATCGATCTTAGCCAACGTCTGTCTCAACGTCCAAGAGACCCATAAGGGAAATCAACCAGGTATTTATATGTATGTCTTCCTTATTTAAGCAATTTGTGTGTATGTCCCTAATCCAGAAATGGGTTAGAAATGGAATTTAGACTCTCCCCCTATTAATGTATATTGCTTTGAATTATGGGAGAGCCGGTATTAGGAATTTTTCTATCAGATCTATGAGTACTCAATGCACTAATGTACCGATTCTTTTTCGTCCAGAACCTACAGAGGATATCAACGAAAGCATTAGAAACCTTGCATGAATTAGAAAATTGGTACCTGGAAAATAAGTAAACCTAGATTTGTGTGTATGGATGTAATGCCCCACCCCACCTATTTCCTAGGTATGTTACAAATAAAATTTTGGCTAGAGAGGTAGCATACCAAATAGTGGAAGTTGGTGTAGTAGCTTCCCTATAGACAATGAACAAAAGGAGTTGGCCTAGTTTGTCGATCAAGTTGGGGAAATTAAAAATGTTAAATATTTTGCATCCACGGAAGGAGGTCTTATCTATAAAAGAGTTGTTGTTATGCATAGAAAAACAAAGTACCATGACCCAAAAAATGTAGTGTATAATCAATATAAGGTGTTGGTTATATCTTTGACTTCTTAATCTTCTTGGGTTGACCCAGGTTTGGATCTCAACAGGTTTCCAACAAAACCCTCTAAAACTATCAAATCTCCTGGTAACCAGAAGGAAAAGTTGTGCATAGGGTGTACAACATAGTCTCACCGGAGATAGGTCTATGGGTGACTGAAATACCCAGGTGTTTGTAGTCTAGGAATGAGTGGGGATCTGGGATTGTGTTCTTTCTTCCTTATGCATTAACCTTGTTCTTGATTTAATTATTTCTAGGATTCATTCCTCTTTAACCTTATGCATGCATGCTACTACATCTAGTTAATCATTCATTCATAATATAATCATTAACAGGAAGTAAATACTCAATAAACATCACACATAACACAAGTTTTACCGTGGTTCACCCCCTCCTGGGGCTACGTCCACAAATATTTGGCTCCTCTACTCTTTTATTTAATCTACTGCAAAATCTAGCATTGCATGCATTACATCTCAATAATACAATCAAGATCAAGGCAAGAATCCTTTGTTGATTAATTGGGTTGGTTTTCATTGATGTCAACCCTTGAAGAAAGTTTGGTAGCAAATTCTGGTAGCATAATGGTTTGGGTAATGGACCCAAGTTGTTTGATGGATAATGGTATGATTTTTGATATATTTGAAGGTAAGACTATCATAAATGGATAGTACATGTCATGCCATTTCCAACGGTATGTGGAACGTCACATAACTCCTCACTGTTAGAGAGTTATGGCCATGTGAAGTTGGAGAACCCTCATGAGTCATCTAGAAGCCCCAAAAGGTCAAAGTAGTCAAAGTGGTTGCAAAGAAGAAATTATTTAAATAATAAAGTGAAGTGATGAGTGTACTATAAGTCAAAGTGGATACAAAAGAAATTATTTAAATAGTAAAGTTAATGGAGAAATTACTATGTGGACAAGCAGTTAGAAGTGGGTTAGCCCTAAAAAAGTGGGTTAATATGGTTAGAAGGTAATTTAAATAATAAAGTGAAGTGTTGAGTGTACTATAAGTCAAAGTGGATACAAAAGAAATTATTTAAATAATAAAGTTAATGGAGAAATTACTAAGTGGACAAGTGGTTAGAAGTGGGTTATCCCTAAAATAAGGAAAGTGGGTTAAGATTGTTAGAAGGTAACCCCTTGAGGAAGCTACATGAAACACTAGGACCACCAGCAAGGTGATTCCTAGACCTTTTTTGCGTAGTTGGGACAAGGTGAATACTTTAATTATTACTAGAGGGAGTATAGGGATCTCGGTGATGAGTTCCAGGAAGTCATGTCATTACAGGACTAATGTACTATCAAACACTGGAACATACCAAGGGATTTCAACATGGGTCAACAAAAAATTGATATCATGAGAAAAGTTGGGAAGCTAACCATTCCTTCCTCTGATGGTTCGAACAAGTGCACAGTTAGAGCATGGGTTCAAAAGTTGGACACATACTTCCAACTCAACCCTATGACAAAGAACAAAGTTACCAACTTAACGAGAACTGTGAACTCAAAACGAGAATTCTAGCCCAGAAAACCCATATTTTTGTGTAAAAAACACCAAAATCAACCCTCAATTCAAAAAATGGTGCTACATGTAGCACCATTTTTTTGGAGGTGGCTAAAATTACAAGTTTTTTGAAATCATTGCCTTGACAAGATGATGAAAACCTCAAAATTGACCCCAAAATTGAAAAGTAATGTTGTCAATAGGACCAACTTTATTGTCGAAGCTAAAACTATGGCTTGATTGAAACTTTGGCCTTGACAACAGATACCATTACTA
>JASDQU010102770.1:245248-319055 GCA_032191745.1 Picea mariana
TTATTTCATTTTTAACAAAAGAAAGTGGATTGTTTTGTATTTATTTATTTTTGTTAGTGTATTTTTTTTCCCTAAAAAAAAAAAAACGTTGTATCTTCTATTTTACTAAATAAAGAGTTACATTCCATAGGCATCCAGGGGCAAAGAGCTTTTTTATGTAAAATTATTTTTAAAATTAATTAATTAATTTTTGCCTAACACCACTTTTGATTTAGGAGTCAATTTCAAGGGTTTTTTTTGCAATGGTATTTGTTTTCAAGGCCACAATTCCAATCAAACCATAGTTTTAACTTTGAAAATAAAGTTGGTCCTACTAGTAGCATTACTTTTCGATTCAAGGGTCAATTTTAAGGTTTTTGTCGTCTTTTCAAGGCAGTGATTTCAACAATTTCAAAAAAGCCGCAATTTTAGCGACCTCCAAAAAAAATGGTGCTACCAGTAGCACCACTTTTTGATTTGGAGGTAAAAATAGTGACTAAAAAAATGAGAACTCTGAAGAGTTCTCGTTAAGTTGGTAACTTTGTTGAAGGCAGAAGCAATTAAATTCGCTACCTTGCACTTAGATGGAGAGGCTTGTGAGTGGTGGTACCATGGATTAGTCACTATAGTACATGTCAACATTACTTCCTATCTGGTGTTCACACATAAGTTGATGGAGTGATTTGACAAAAAGGATCTGAAACTACATTTTAGAGAGTTCGCACAACTAGACAAGTTTGGACACCAGATGCCTACATTACAGAATTCCATAGCCTTGTAGTCACGGTGATGGATATATCTGAGCAGAGGCTAGTTATGTTGTTCATTAAAGGTTTATTTGAGCCACTACATGGTTGGGTGAAAGCATTCAATCCTGAGAATCTGCAAGATGCCATATTAGGACATGGGACATGGAGGATGTGGTCCCTAGGACAAAACCTTTCTCCAAGCCTTTTGTTCCCTAGAAAAACTAAGATAAGAAACCTTTTCAGAAAGAGTGGATCAAAAAGAAGAAGATGGATGAGGAAACCAACAATGAGTTGAGAATGAAGAAACATTTCTTCATTTGCAAAGAGCCTTGGGAGCCGGGTCACAGGTGCATGGGGAAGGGCAAGGTACACTATATAGAGGTGCACTCAGATAGTGACAAGGAAGAGGAGGAATCTACACAGGAACAGGGCAATGAGAAGGGAGACCCAAGTGATGGCTAACGCTTGGGCTTGGCCTCCGGAGGACACATTAGTAAATAAATAATACTATTTTGATATGTACCTTCCTAGAGGCAAGCGGCCTCACTACTCGGCAAGTCATGAGGCAAGTCACATCGGCTCCGGGTTAAGACAAATCATCACATCTCGAGATCAAAGAGGATCTGCTAGGTTTGTCACCCGTAGGACATTGAGTTGGAAGAACGCCTTATCTTCCGTTGTCGTATTCACCGCTATGAGATTAGAGGGTATGTTCTCTCTCTTCCCGCTTCCTATGCCCTTGCTTTTGTTGGCACCTATACTACTGGTGTGGGTTCACCCCGGTCTACTAGCACAAGATCTAGAGGCCCCGGATCAATACACGTCACCCAAGATCGCCCAGTACGCTTTCAATACGCATTCCCCATATTCCCCAGATTCCCCAATACACTCGCATTCCACATTTTCCTTCCCCATTCTCTTGCATCCCGCATCCCGCCATTATCCCATTAACGCATTCCCATTCCACCCGAGCATCCTCATGTGGAGGCCAAGGATGGGACTATAGCCACTCTATCAGGCACCCCTAGATATTACACTTTCAAAGTTAGAGGAGTACTACGGGGACAGCATGTCATAGTTTGATTCATGGTGGGGCAACCCACAATTTCATTAGTGGAGCGTTTGTGGCCAGGAGATGCATTGCTACAGAAGACTTCGAGTGGTTCAATGTGGTAAAGGTTGATGGATTTAATATTACATGTACATGAAAGATTCTGAGGTTGGTTGTGACGTTGGGATGATTTTTATGTGGTGCATTTGGCGAACACCAGTAAAGTTTTGGGTTTTTAGTGGCTTCATTCTTTAGGGTAAATCATGAGGAATTACCAGGTAATGGAGATTATATTTCATACAGCAAACTGCAAGAAGGTTGTTCTAAGGGGCACGTCAAATCGTATCCCTAATATTGTGTCAACCAAAAATATGGAGGCCCTCTTCGGCACGAAGACATATCTTGTGAAACATAATGCTCGATTATATCTCAGGAACAAGTAGAGGGACGACAAAATCATCATGTAGATATTCAAGTGTTATTGAGTAAGCATGACAAGATTTTTGGGCATATACCTCCAGGGAGACCACCTAACAAAGGCTTTGAGCATAATATATAGTTGGAGGGAGCCAAACCAGTAATAACCACTCATTATAGGCACTCTAAGAAATTTAAAGATGAAATAGAGAAGGCCATCAAGGAGTTATTAGATATTAGGCATACCAAACCTAGTTCCAGTCATTTTTCTTCTTCAGTTGTCTTGGTCAAGAAGAACGATGGAACCATGAGGGTGTGCATCAACTAAATGTCTATGATTAACAAGACGATCAAGAATAGGTACCCTATCCCCAGGATCGATGATATTTTGGATGAGTTGCATGGAGCAGTGTATTTTTTGAAGATTGATATTTGATCAGGATATCATCAAATCATATTCCAAGAGAAAGATGTCCATAAGAATGATTTCAGGTGACACTATGGGCATTATGAGTTCTTGTTCATGCCATTTGGATTGAACAATGCACTGGCAACATTCTAGTCTTGCATGAACCACATTTTCAATAAGAAGTTGTGGAAATTCGTGTTGGTGTTCTTTAATGATGTTATTATATACAACCGGACATGGGAGGAGCACTTGGAACATCTAGATGAGATTCTGAGCATAATGGAGGATCAGTCATTTTATTCCGAGTCAAAGTGTGAGTTCGGAATGATGGAGGTTCTATATTTGGGTCATGTGGTCAGTTCCCAGGGAGTACAAGTGCATAGGGAGAATATTCATACCATATTGGATTGGTCACTATAGATTTTAACCCTGTACAATATTTACTGCAAACAGATTTTCAGTAAAAGAACAGAAAATATACAATGGAAAATACAAACATTACATAGAGATTTTTCCCCTGGAAACCCAAACCGAGAAAACCAGCATATTCTATATTTATTCATAGTGATACATTTTTTACAATACAATATACATATAGGAGCTAGTGGCATCCAAAACCCTAACCCAATGACCTAGATTATTCAACAACCATAATTCCTTAACCATAAATAGAAAGCCATCAGCAAAAAAGCATGTGCCGAAAAAATGCCCAACAATGGAAACGAAAAATGAGGAAAAAATGTGACACATTTATCGAGGCAAAAACAAATTCTCGGGGGCGTTTCCCCCAAACCCCCACGCGGGGGGCTTTCGCCCCCCTCAAACCCCCCTGCGTTCCCAGTGCAATGTAGACACTACTACTCGTGCAAAGAATATAACACATACCCAACATTCTCCCACTTGTTTTCTTTGCACACATGGGGTGACAGGGTTACATAGTCAACAATCCAGGGTAGCAATGCCCATGGATCCTCTACACCAAGAAAAATTCTCAATGCTCACAGATTTTGTTAATGAATCTGCAACATGCTTCAAAGGGTCCACCTTCATCAAAAATACTTTATTTTCTTCAACCATGTCTCTCACAAAGTGATATTGAATATCAATATGCTTTGTCTTTGAATGATAAGTTGGGTTCTTCACTAGAAAAATTGCAATCTGACTGTCACAATCTATCCTTACAGCTTGATGTACCAACCCAATACCTGAACACAATCTTTGTAACCATATTGCTTCCTTACGTGTTTGAGTGGTTGCCATGTATTCAGCTTCTGTAGTTGAAAGTGTCACTACAGCCTATCTTTTGCTCATCCAACTTATTTCTCCTCCAAATAGGTTAAACACATACCCACTTGTAGATCTCCTACGTTCCAGATCTCCAACCTAGTCTTCATCCACAAATCCATGTATATCCACCACTCTGTCCAATCCCAATATTCCTTCGTAGCACAATCCATAGCTAGAAGTGCCACGCAAATACCTGAAAACCCTTTTTATTGTTGTACAATGCTCCTTCCCCGGTTTTGACATATACCTGCTCAAAACTCCCACTGCATGTGCAATGTCTAGTCTAGTACAGACCATTGCATACATCAAACTTCCAATTGCACTTGTATATGGAACATGAGACATGTCCTTGTTGGCCCTTGACCAAGTTTTGAAGATCCTTGGTCACTTTTGACCCCTTTTTGGGACTTTGATAGGCTATCGAAGGTGGAGCGCAAGTCGAAGCGGAGATCGCGGGATCTCGGCCCCTTGTTTAGGGATTTTTGGGTTTTGGGCTTATGTAACAGGTATGGAATGTCGGCCCATGGGTTTACCCATGATTAGGCCTCTTTTGTAATTTATAAATAGATGTATAGGCGATGGAAGAAGAGACAATATGTGCATATGTGTGATGTTGTGCTAAGTGCAAGAGATAGTTGTAAATGCTTTGTGCATGTTGTGTGAGGCTTGCAAGGCTAAGTCCAAGTGACTGTAAGAGACTGTGCAAAGGTTTTGTGTTGTAACCTAGCTCAGGGAAGGAGGATCTGGCGGAGTGTGCATAGATATCATGTCCTATGTGGAGTAGGATCTTGTGGCCTTGTGCATGTGGATGATTGACAGAAGACAATAAAGAGAAGAAGAGTTGGTGGACGTAGCCCCGGGCTAGGGGTGAAATATGTATATTTGTGTTATGGTTGCTTTGTGAATTATGTTTTATGATAGTGATGTGATTTATGCTTAGTCTTGATATATTTATGTATGATGCATCTGATCTAATAGATTAGTTCTTGGTAAGATGAATGAATGTTAGATCTAATCTATCTCTCCATGCTAAGTGCTTAAATGTGTTAGATCTTGTTGAATACTACGTTGCTTTGTAATTAGGGTTTGGATCTGTGATGTGAGTAAGGGTTAATTACTGACGAATGTTAACTTCTAAGTGCTTTGTTAGAGTATTGTAATCACAGATATGTGTCCCATCTAAGGTTGTAGATATTGGAGTCTTGCAACCACCCCTGCCTCTACCTCGGGTGATACTTCATCTACTTCACAGGTGTTGTCGAAAGGGCCGGTAGTTAGGGTTTTGTTGGTGCATTGTTGAAGCGTTGAACCCTAGGTTTGCCCCTGTGCCAACAAATGGTTCTGTTGTCGGGACCTAAAACTGTGATTTTTGGGAACTGAGGAAAAGAAAGAAAGCTTTGTGTGTAGATCTGTTGCTCTAAGTGTGCAGTATTCTACTTGACTGTGAAGCTCTGTACTAAGAAAGGAACCGGATCTGAAGAAAAAGAGGTAAGATTAGTGAAAATCTTTGTCAAAAAGAGGTAAGATCGGAAAGCTTTGTTCTCTGAGAAAGGTAATATAAGTGGAAATGTTTTTTTTGAAAGTATGAATCTAGGTATGTTTGATAAAAAAAATCCTAGTCTGAAAAATAGGGCACAGTTAGAAGAAAGAAGGTTTGATATGAGTAGATCTAATAGAAATAATGAAAGATATGTTATTCCTATGCATAGAAAGAATGTTTGGACTAACAAATGGATGTGGGATCCTAGGAAGAATTTTTTGCAATTTAGCCACCATGATCCTAATGCGCAGTACAAGAAAGGATGGGGATCATTTAAGAGAAAGAGAGGATTAACTCTTTGTTATAGTTGCAGAAGACTGGGACATCTTGCTAAGGAATTCCCTAGTAGAAGACCTAGTTGTCTTTGTTGTAAATCTATGGACCATGAAGTTATGGATTGCCCTAGAATGATTGCTAAGGTTGAAATAATGAATATGAGACAAGAAACCCCTAAGGAAGACCAAGAAACTGAGATCATGGCAGAACCCCAGAAAGAATTAGAGACGGTATTACTAAAAATGAAAGAAACCCTGAATGACCACAGAGATATCAACTTATCAGAGATCTTCAAAGAGAAAGAGTGCATAGAAACAAGAATAGGAGACTTCGACATAGAATGTGTTCTGGATGAGGAAACACAAGTGAATATCATGATAAAAAGAACCTGGGAAATTTTAGGAAAGCCTGTTATGATTCCTTCATTGGGAGGAATAGGATTATTTAGAGGAAAGTTGATAACCCTATGTGGAAGACTTACCCAGACATCTATGAGTGCTCATGGCACTTCGACGGAAGAAGAATTTGAGATCGTTAAGTTTGTTGGGAATAGTGCCCCATTTTCTATACTACTAGGAAAAAACTGGATTGTGAAAGATCAGACCCGAAGAAAAGAAAAGGAAGCTCTAGAATAAAAAAATCAAGACTTAAGAGACTTCATGGCTAAGAGAATAACACACTTACTAGAAGAACAAGAAAACTAGTCGAAGCTACTAAGGACCAGAAATTTGGATGTTGAAGTTGAAATAACACCAGAAGATTTGAAACATTTGTCTGTACAAGAGAGTGGAGCACCTACCCCAGACAGAGAAGAAGTATTTCCCTTGAACCTTAGGAAAGACCACCAATAGCGTGAAGTTACTATGCCAAGAGGAGATAAGAATTAGAATGGAAAGAGGAATACTAAAACATAGATCACAGGGAAGAAGGCTAGAAAGCTCAGCAAGAAGAAAGCAAAGTTGGAGAAATTACAAGAAGTTCCAGAGAAGACTTTGCAGAAGGAGGGTCTCCGGAATTTGAACTTCGCTGGAATATCAGAGCAGCTTAGATTGGCACTTTGCCATGGTGGAGCGATATGACCGTTGGAGGCATTATAACCATTAGATTGGCATTCCCAAATGGTTAGAACAACGATTATAATCAGAAAGCTCGCCATCGAACCATTGGGACCGCATCGTAACTGATAGAACTGCATTGATGAAGGATTCTTTTCCATTGGAGGGATTCATTACATCGTTGTCTACTTATTTCGTTGACTATTGCACCGAGAACACTTTTGCAAATTGTATCCAAGAGAACTCATTATTGTCGTGTTGTGTTTACCGAGACTTCGCCACCTATTCCATTGCATTGAGCATTTGTTAATCAGCCTGATTTTTTTGATCTTGAGCGTGCATGTCATATGAACTCAGTGTCGTAGAAAAGTTTGTTGAAGAAGTTCTAATCAAAATTATGGCTGAGAAGGTGATATTCGTCAGAATTCAAGCTTCATCGATGAGAGGAGTGCAAGCCTCCACGTCGACTGCTCGCAAATCCGGACCATCCCGAGTTGCGGCCGAGAAAATAACCAAGCATCGAGATGACTTGGAAAATGTGAAGTTAATCCCATCCATCCTACCCGAATACATCCCACCTCTAGCTAGTGAGGTGAATCTTGACAGTTTCCCAAGGGACTTCGACTAGACCTTGGTTACTGTGTACCTCTCGAAGGGGATACGCACAGGCAAGCCTCAGCATAATAATATTCTGACGTTGAAGATCATCGACTTCAACTTGGGAGACTGCAAGAACTTCAACATGCTCGCCCCTCATAGGTATTTGACTCGAACGAAGGGGAATAAGTCGAGGATAATTCTCCAACCATGGACTATGGACCTCGCATAGTCCATCGTCCTAGATGTAATGAAGATACCCCATTTTGGAAGGCACCAGGAGGTTAACGCGTGCGTTAAGCTCCTATTGTCAAGCTTCCATGGCGGTTATTTGTGGCTAGACAGACACATCACTATTGATCCGACGTTGATCCATCGGATCACCGGATTGAGCATGCATGGACCAAACCCGCAATACTTTTAACCAGGAAAGGTTGCAGACCGCACCCTGGCATAGAAGATTAAATATACCTACAGCGATGTGGAGAAGGGGAAGCAAGGCTACAAGGTAGCCTCCATCCAGAATGGTGCAGTGTGCCTCACTTGCCAGTTGTTTGTTGGTAAGATAGTAAGAAAGAACAGACCCACGCAAGTCACGGGGTTTGTTGTTAACCTCGCAGGAAAATGCTGAGGGGCTACAAATGAACTGGGAAAAGTACTTAGTTAACTAGTTAGACCAATATTTCTGTGAAGCTCAGGATCAGGGCTATGAGTTTCATTTTAGTTTGTTACTGATCCTCATCGTGTTCATAGCTTTGGAGATGCCAGAAGGTGTGACCTTCCCTGAAATAAATCCATATGAACCCTTAGCCACAAAGTTCACCATGCTATGGTATTCGAGCGATATGGAAAAATGTGAAGTTCACCATGTTCCACACCTACTACCTGCAGTTAAAGAGGGCTATTGAGGTTATCCCTCGTATGACATCGAACACCCTGCACAGATTCAGGCCATTTGTGAAGTTCCACGTAGACAGACATTTTACCTATATCACTGCGGGTGGAGACGAACACAAAGAAGTACTATAGAGTTATTACAAAATCATAGAGGAAGACCTAGAAGAAATAAGTAAGGAATAGCCTGCAGAGCTCATTATCCCTATTGACCCCACAGAATTGTCTGACCCCGAACAACTAATCAGAATCTCGGTGGTCACTCATGAAGGGTACGATACACCTGGAAGTAGAAAAAGGAAAAAGACAAAAGAGGTACAAAATCTGAAAAGCGCATCAAAAGAGACTGCTTCAGAATCACCAAGCGGAGGAGGTGATGACGAAGTAGACAAAGAAGAGAATAATGGGAAATAATATCAGCAGAAGCAAGGCAAAGTAACACCACCACATAATCCCCCTGATGTCACAGAGGCATCTAACAAAAGAAAGGTTTCTCCCACAAAACCCACATCGCAAAAGAAGTCAAAAGCTAGTAAGACCAAGTTGCAGACTGTGCTCATGCTCGATGACTTTAACTTCATCATCGTAGCTGTATCGGATGACTCGGAAGATCTTTTGCAGAGAAATGAAGCTAAGAAAGAGACCATGTAAGAAAGAATTGAAGCAGAACTGTGAGGGGTATAGCAGGCCCTTCACTCCAATCGCGCAGTGTCCACTGCGCCCCCGCCATCAGAAGAAACAGAGTTGGGAGATGAGCCTACCCAACTCTGCAGACTAGCCGATGTGACCGAAGCTCACCTTCGTCGTGCACAGGAAGAAATAGAAAAGGCCACAGTGGCCCTGAAGCAAGCATAAGAGGAAGTGATAGAGCAATGCTGAGTTGCGTAGCAGGAAAAGGATGACCTACAAACAAAGTTTGAAGAGGAGAGAGCGCAGATCTAGTAAGATAAATAACTGCTTCTCGCGGAGAAGATTGGAGTAAAAGAAGCAGTCAATAGAGAACTTCTCTCTGTGACGAGATTAGAGCAAAAGGAGGAAGACCCACTGGAGCATCAAGTAGCAAAGATTTTTAAAGCCATCCAAAAAATTCAACAGAGAATAGCATATCTACAGCTACAAACAATACCAAGTACTCCACAGGACATGTGAGACCAAAGAGAATCCATTACCCAGAGTGCAGTTGAGAGGATCAGAGCATTAGCTTTGGAATTTAAACAACTTAGCAGTAGAAGTGCGTAGACTTATGAGTGACTTACTGAGGACCATGAAGTGAAGACATTGGATTCACAGCTCTAGGAGGCAAAGCAACAAGCGGTGACAGTACAGGCTCAGTTGAAGCTCCTATCAGTAGTTGAGAGAATGAAAAGATCCCAAGAGCAACGCATTGCTCAAGAGAAGGTCCACACCATACAGAGCAAAGTCATGGAAGTGAATCAAAGGCTCCAACCAGTCCAGGACGAAGCTTGCCAACTATTTGAGAAGATTGAAGGCCAAGGAGCAGATCCGGAACAAGTATTCACTTCAGTAGAATAGCGCTTAGACGGACCTATGAATGAGGAAATTATTCAAGAGTTCGTCGAGCAGGAGGCCTTGGCGAAGCAACAGGTCGAAGCAGCTCGAGCCAGGCTTGAGGCATTTGAGGCAGAATTACCCAGAGCAAAGTAACTCGGGACGAGTCAAAGGTGAGTGTTAGGGGCATATTGGCCATTGACCAAGTTTTGAAGATCCTTGGTCACTTTTGACCCCTTTTTTCGACTTCGACAGGCTGTCAAAGGTGGAGCGCAAGTCTAAGCGGAGATCGCGAGATCTCGGCCCCTTGTTTAGGGCGTTTTGGGTTTTGGGCTTATGTATCGAGCATGGGATGTCAGCCCATGGGTTTACCCATGCTTAGGCCTCTTTTGTAATGTATAAATAGATGTCTAGGTGATGGAAGAAGAGACAATATGTGCATATGTGTGATGTTGTGCTAAGTGAAAGTGATACTTGTAAATGATTTGTGCATGTTGTGTGAGGCTTGCAAGGCTAAGTGCAAGTGACTGTAAGAGATTGTGAAAAGGCTTTGTGTTGTAACCTAGCTCGAGGAAGGAGGATTTTGCGGAGTGCGCATAGATATCCTGTCCTATGTGGAGTAGGATCTTGTGGCCTTGTGCATGTAGATGATTGACAGAAGACAATAATAAGAAGAAGAGTTGGTGGACGTAGCCCCGGGCTGGGGGTGAACCACGTATATCCTGTGTTATGGTTGCTTTGTGAATTATGTTGTATGATAGTGTTGTGATTTATGCTTAGTTTTGATATATTTATGTATGATGCATCTAATCCAATAGCTTAGTGCTTAGTAAGATGAATGAATGTTAGATCTGATCTATCTCTCCATGCTAAGTGCTTAAATGTGTTAGATTTTGTTGAATATTGCGTTGCTCTATAATTAGGGTTTGTATTTGCGATGTGAATAAGGGTTAATTACTGACGAATGTCAACTGCTAAGTGCTTCGTTAGAGTATTGTAATCACATATATGTGTCCCAGCTAAGGTTGCAGACACTAGAGTCTTGGAAACACCCCTACCTCTACCTCGAGTAAGACTTCATCTGCTTCGTAGGTGTTTCTGAAAGGGTCGGTAGTTAGGGTTTTGTTGGGGCATTGTTGAAGCATTAAACCCTGGGTCCTCCCTTGTGCCAACAATCCTCCTCCTCTTCTTGTGTCTTGGTACATTGATCCACAGATAATTTTACACCAACATGCATAGGAACCTTGATTCCTACATATTAAACCTCTGAAATATTGTCTCAACATATTTTCTCTGATTTAACCATAGTTTACTCTTTTTCCGATCTCTTTTAATTTCCATGCCCAAAATGAAATTTGAAGCACCAAGATCCTTCATGTCAAATTTAGAGGACAACTGAGTTGTCACATCCTGGATAATCTACTTGTTGTTTCCTATCAGCAACATGTCATCCACATACAAGACAAAATAAATCAAATGATTACCAATTAATTTAAAATACACACAATGATCCTCTTTGGTTCTTGTGAAACCAAGTCCCAACATATAAGTATTAAATTTTTTATACCACATCCTTGGTGATTGTTTTAACCCATACAGGGACTTTTTCAGTGTGCATACCATCTCCTTCTTTCCCTCCACAGCAAACCCTTATGGTTGCTTCATATAGATTTCTTCTTCCAGATCCCAATGTAGGAATGTTGTCTTCACATCCATCTGTTCTACTTCAAAATCAAATGCAGTATCAACAGATAACAGAAATCTTATAGAGGTTAACTTGGCAACATGAGAAAAAAATCTCACCAAAATCAATTACCTCAACCTGGGAATAACCGTTTGCTACTAACCAAGCTTTGTATTTCTCCACTTTTCCTTCTGCATTCAGCTTCTTTTTAAATACCCATTTTCTACCAATGGGATTTCTTCCAATCGGAAAATCCACTAGATCCCAAGCCTCATTCTTATCCAAGGATGCCATTTCTTCGTCCATGGTCTTTTTCCAGATATTTCCATCCTCTGAATCCACTGCCTCCCTAACAGTTCTAGGATCATCATTAGTAATATACAAAGAAAAATTTGAACGAAAATCAGATGGAGTATACCTTTCTGGTATCCTTCTTTCTCGAACTAATCTCCTCAATACTGGAGTATGAATATCTTCTTCCTTCGATTCATGTTATTCTGTAGAGTCTGATTCATCGTCCTTTAAATCTAACTCTATTTTCTTTGGTTCTTCCTTACTTGGTAGGACTTCATGTTTAACAACATCCTTCATTTCTCTAAATTCCACATCTCATTTATACACTACCTTCTTAATTTTTGGGTTCCAAAGCTTATAAACTTTGAGACCATCTTTATATCCAATAAAGATACACTTTTCAGCCTTCTTATCTAGCTTACTCATGTTTTCCTTTGGAACATGAACATATGCATCACAACCAAATACCTTGAGATGTGTGAGAAAAGGTTTCCTACCAGTCCATACCTCTTTTAGAATCTTGTCATCTAGTTTTGATGCGGGTGATCTATTGACCAAGTAACATGCAGTACCCATTGCCTTTGCCCAGAATTATTTCCCTAATCTGGCACCATTGAGCATGCACCTTTCTTTTTCCATAGTGTCATGTTCATCCTTTCTGCAACTCCATTCTTCTAAGGTGTATATGGAGTAGTTGTTTTCCTTGCTATACTTCACTTCTTATAGAATTCTTCAAATTCATTCTCGCAAAACTCTCTTCCATTATCTATCCTCAACACCTTAATTCTTTTCTCTATTCAATTCTCAACAAGAGCCTTAAACTCTTTAAACCTGTCAAAGACTTCAGATTTCTTCCTGAGGAAATATATCCAAGTATTCCTCGATAAGTCATCTATAAATGAGACACAGTACACAGATTTTCCCAATGATGGGATTGATACAGGTCCAAAAACATCATTGTGAACTAGCTGTAAAATTCTTTCTGCCCTCGATGCACTAGAGAGGAATCTTACCTGATTGTGCTTCCCATATACACAATTTTCACAAAAATTAAAATCCAGAGAGCATTTAGACATACCTTCAACCATACCTTTACCATGTAGTAGTCTAAGACCCTTCTCTCCAATATTCCCCAGTCTTTGATGCCACAACATAACCTTTTCTCTAGAGACTGTAGGGGTTATTTCTTCTTCAACTCCAATATTAGGAACAATGGAACTATTACACCCATCACTAATAGTGTTACCTTGCAGCTTATACAGAGTTCCAAACCAAACTCCTTTACACAACACCATTGATCCTTGAACCATCCTAGAAGTTTCCTTTTCAAATATTGTTTTTACCCCTGCATTGTCCATTTTGCTTACAGAAACAAAATTTATGGCCAATCCTGGGATGTGAAGAACACCAGGTAGTGTTCTAATCCTTCCATCTATGAGCCTCAACTTGACTTTTCCTCGACCTATGATTCTGGTTGTCGAGTTATCACCTAGGAAAACATTACCTCCATCATACCTTTCATATTCATAGAACCACTTCCTATGGGGAGTCATATGAAAGGATTCACCTGAGTCAACCAACCATGCCTCGTGATCTACATGTGTTCTTGAAGAATCCAATTACACCTCCCCTCCTTCTTCCTTGGAGGTATTTTCTTCTGTAGAAGGAGATCCTTTAGATCCCTTCTTTTTCTCAACTTTGGATCTACACTACTTCTTGTAGTGCCCTTCTTTTCCACATCTCCAACATACCTTTAAAAAAATTCTGAGAGATTTAGATCTACCCTTAGACTTAGACCTCCCACTTGAGAACTTAGATCTATTTATTTCTCGGGAGCATCCTCTTGCAAATAATGTGTATGTGCTCTATCCTTCCATATTCTTTCACCTCATCTCCTCCAAAAACAAGGATGAGACCACTTCATCAAACTTAAAGGAAGTTGTATTAATACCTATGGCAACAACCAGACTATCCCACAAGTCTAGTAAAGAACATAGTAAACTGATACAATTATCTTCATCTAAAATTTTAATCTCAACAGATACTAACTGATTTACCACAATATTGAAGGCGACCAAATGCTCTGCCACCGAGTCTCCATCTCTCATCCTCGGGTTATATAGCTTCTTTATCAGGAATAGTTTATTTACTAGGGACTTAGACTGATACAACTTCCCCAACTTATCCAATAAATCCTTGGATGTAGCTTCCTCTAACACATTTACTAATATTGAATTTGAGAGACACAGTTGGATTGTGCTCTTCGCCTTCTGATCCAACTTTTTCGAGTCATCTGTTGAAGTTCATGTAGGTGTAGTACCCGGATCTACCACAATCCACTAATCTTTTCCCACCAACATATCTTTCATCTTGAGCTTCCACAGTGCAAAACATTTCCCATTAAACTTCTTGATCTCCATTTTCGAATTGTCCACCATTTATTTTCACCTGAAAAATCAATACCACAGATCTCCCACTATAACAAGGCTTATCATAGTATTGAGCCAAACCCTTGACCATAAAGGCGTCCCCCTGAAGCCAACAAAGCCTTGATACCAAATGTAGATTTTAACCTTGTACAATATTTACTGCAAATAGATTTTTAGTAAAATAACAGAAAAGATACAATGGAAAATACAAACATTACACAGATATTTTTCACCTGGAAACCCAAACCGATAAAACCAGCATATTCCATATTCATTCATAGTGATACATTTTTTATAATACAATATACATATAGGAGCCAGCAACATCCAAAACCCTAACCCAATGACCTGGATTAGTCAAAAACCCTAATTCCTTAACCGAAAATAGAAAACCATCGGCAAAAAACCATGTGCTGAAAAACCACCCAAAAATGGACACGAAAATCTAGGCAACATGGAAAATGAGGCAATAATGTGACACGCTTCTCGAGGAAAAACAAATCTCGGGGTATTTGGCCCTAAACCCCCCTACGTGCCTGGTGCAACGCAGACACTGTTACTCATGCAAAGAATATAACACATACCCAACAACCACCACCCAAGAACCTTACACATCTACGTGGATTTTTTGGGATATGCAACTATTATCAACACTTTGTAAATGGGTTCTCATAGTTGGGTGCACCACTTACATATTTTTGGACATTTGGGTTGACCCAGGTTCTACATTAGTTCTCCAACAAAACCCTTTTCACCATCAGCCCTTCTGGTAACCAGAAGGCTACACCACGCACAGAGTGCACAGCGCAGTCTCACCCGAGATGGTTTATGGGTGATTGCATGACGCAATTGTCTGCAATCAAGGAAGGGGTTTGGGTTGTTCTTCTTAATTTATATTTCCACTTATCCATGCATTATATCATACCATTCATCATATCTATTATTTCATTCATTCATAATGTTCAATATGCATACATATTTCTAGTGCACGTTGTAATTTAAACCATTCATTCATATAATTAATATAACCATAATTGCAGAAATAAAAAAGACCATTCAAACACATTGCAACACGGAGTTTTTACCATGGTTCACCCCCCCTGGGGCTACGTCCGCAAAGATCTTCTACTTCTTTCTGATTAATCAAAAGGGTGTTGCGCGCATTACATCATAAGATAATAGAGAGTAGTGATGTGGACCAGTGTCACAACAATATCCATAACTTGTGACCTGACCCTCAACTACATCTCCAGATTTACTCCATCTGAGCTCCATAGCTCTCAAAATAGACTTCAACTCCAAAAAGGTTCTCCAAGTATTTTCCTCATGCAATAAGTCACACACACACACACACACACACACACACACAAGGATCTCTCGGGGTACCTCAATATACCTTAGACCTCTTCTATTTATAGTACAAAAATGGGTTGAAACCATTACAATACATTCCAAAACCCTAACCCTAACATTGCTAGGTTTGTCCACATCTTCGCCAAATTTCCATAGATACTGTCGCGTGCACTGCTTTTCCTCAAAATATGGTGCGCTCTCCTTATTGGTCCAATCTGCCTCATTTGTTGCATTTTTCTCCAAATAATTTATGCTCCAACAAGCCCCCAACACTAACATGTGGCTCGTCCCGAGCCTTGCAGACTTAGTTCACCTTCTGCAGTTCCACCCCCAGTGCATGAAACTTCTTTTCCAACTCTGTCACTTTATCCTTAGCCTATGCGCTCTTTCCTTATAGTATCTCCAAAACATGTGTTTTCATGTGCTATTTCAACACTTCTCTGCTTTCTTCATGTACCTATTCCAGGCTGGCTTCTCTATTTATAGTTCTTCTATCATTCTTTCGGCCTCTTGCTAAAATGGCTCCAACTGAGCCTGCCTTGATTTTTTTTTTCATGTGCATTATTTACCTATGTCTACAGGTTTTTCGGCTCCTATGCGACCCTCAATATCATGGATATGGCCATGGTCTTCTGCCTCTTCTTTAAGTCCTAAACTACAATTTTCAACGTTTCTTCTCTCTGCTCCAGCTACTGGATTATCTGATCCTCTTCCAAGTTGGTCCAAATATGTGCAATCATGTCATAAGTTCTACCACTTCTTTTACCTCCTGCACTATGTTGTCTACGTGCGTAGTAGCCTCCTTCTCTCTATGTTCCCGTACTTCTGGAGGTGTTCTTGGACTTATTTTTTCTGTTAAGTTTGTTATCTCTTGTTTATATTTATCTATTGTATGTGCAATATTTTGGATCTTCTCTTCTGTTGTGACCTCCAGTGCTTGTGTGCAGTATGGTATGCTATTGTATACTTCTTCAATTTGTTTTTATATCTTATCTGCACGTTGTTTCTCCACCTCCTTCTCCAGCATTTTCTGTTCACAAGTCACCTACAAAATATCCTTAACCTCTCAATCGAGCATTAGGTTGGTGGCATCCACCCTAACTCTATACTAAAACTTCTGCATCACGCTCTCTTGTAACCCGTATAATTCCTTCGTGGGTATGTTTTCCAGAACCAACTCCAGATGTTCTATGTCATTCACTAGTTTCTTTATTGTGTTCTCATCTACTGCCGACATTTCTTGTGTGACCTTGAACCTATCATTTCTCATAACTATTGTTTGCATTGTCTCTTCTTGTTCTTTCTGAGTTGATGCTTCCTGTGATTTTTCTTTCCGTTACATTGTAAGATGATGCACGTACTTAGTTGCAGCCTCTATAAAATGTCATGCACTTCTACTAGCTTCCCCATAATATCCTCTCTCTATGCTTCTCCTACAAGTATTTCATTCTCCCCTATATCATGGACTTTATCTGCGATGAATTCTACATTGTCTTCTGTAATAGTAAGTACTGGAGGGTTCTTGTGATACTTCATCTTCTTCCTTATTTTTCCCTCTTGTTTTCCAGTCCCCTTCTTCTGTGGGGTTGAGGTCTGTGCCTCAATTTTCTTATTTTATACATCATCATCTCATACTTCCTTTGGACAAGATATATCTCCCTCCTCACTATCCCCTTTTACTTCTACCCTTGACACAGTATCTTTCTTTCTTGGCTTCTTGCTTCCTGCACTACTGCCTGAATCTTGACTGCACTCTGCAGCCTTCCTTGTATTTTTTGTTGGACTGCCTGATTTCTTTGATGAACATGCTTATGTTTGTTCTTTTGGTTTTATCCCTTTCTTATGTGTTGTTGGAACTTTCCACTACACAGGCCAGTCCTTCACGATCCATTCTACTTCTTCGCTCAATGTGCAGTACCTCATTTCTAACCACTTTTTCTTTGGATCTCTTCTGGCCTGAATCCACATGTAGTGTCTTGAAGCCTTAAAGTTAGAAATCCCTTCATTTTCCTAGACTACTTCAATTGGCATTCTCGAGACATTAGTTTTCTTCTGCTGCATATCTTCTAGGAACATTGAAAATACTGTGTTGTTCGCGTGTTGGTTCTTAGGTTCTTTTGCCTTCCATAAGGTTTCATACCACACTACACAACATTTACCTTTTCTATCCAGAAAGGCTGAGAATTTGGGCTCCTGCAATCCTACCAAAGCTATCAATATCAATAACTAGGAATAATGGAATTTTGTCCCATTATCCTGTGCATCCATGCAATCTATCAAAAATTGGTTCAACAAGTATGGCACCCAACTTAATAATACACCCTTTGCGCACTATGCAGCTACTTCTATAACTCATGTTGGGGCCTCTTCCTTCCTAAACTTCCTCAAAAGTTTACAATCCATAATATTTGTGGCAAACTTTGTCACAGGGTCGTTGATATCCTTTATTACTATGCCTCTGGTTCCCATGTTTTTCTCGAACTGTGCTTTAACTTCTTCTGCAATTTCCTTATCTCTGGCTTTGTTGTCCAAATAATCTTCTAGATTTACACCATTGGTAGGAAATCATGTAATCTTGGCTATGAGATCTGCATCTATAGGGAATAGCCTTTCCATCCACAGGATACCTCCACGTACCCTGGCTAGCAATTGTTTCACAAAGAGACACACATTTTTACTATGCCCAAAATGCGATATGTCTATCAAATTCATAATGCTAAAGTTGTATAAACATGTGATCCACTACGCGGGCTCCAAAATGGGTTTCCCTAAGGGTCCTACCTCCCCTTGTTCTCCAAGTAAATTTCCTATGCAAGTTCAGGAAAAAATTTTGTATCTTTTACATCATCATCTACATATTTTAACTTCGGCACCTTCCCTAGCATATCTTCAACTACAACTACTGCATTTGGGATATAAGGAAATTTGATTTCTATTGTGCCTAGTACTTTCTTCTTCTGGCTCGTGGCTGGGTTTTCTTCTGCAAGTTCTTCCTTAGCTCCTTCTTCTTCATCCTCTGTCTCTTGCTTTCCTGTGATTTCTTCAACTAATACTTCATCTGTGATGGATTATTGTTTTTGTTTGTCCATTTCCTCCACATCTACAAGGTTTTTGGGATTAGGGTTTGAGCCACTTTTAGGGTTTTCTAATTGTCATGCACTCTGACCGACTTGCACATGTTCTATGGTTGATATTTCTACTTCTATCCTTGTTAGACTGACGGATTTATTCTCTGATGTTGTAACATCCTCTAGATCCACGAAACTCTTTGGTTCTGCCATTATTTCTTTCTTCCTCCCTTACTGTCATGTCACTCTTACAAATCGTCTGGGAGCACCAACCTTAGGGGGTTCCATCTTTCTTTTCTTACATGCAATCGAATGTAACTCTTTCTCAATCACCCTTTGTTTTCTCTCTTAAGTTTTATATGGCTCATTCGCTTCGAAAATCACAAGTGTTTTGCCTTTAACCATCTCTTTCCTCTTTATAGACTCTGTCATTAATGCTCTGACGAGTTCATTCTTTTTTGTTCATCTATTTTTCTCTTTTCTTCTTATTTCATTGTTCTGTCACACGGTGTCTAATTTTATTATGTGTAGGCTTTTGAATTCTGTCGCACCAATTTTTTGTATGTTGCACGTTGTAATTCCCAACTTATATATTTATTACTTATTTCTCTAACTACTTTATTTTTGTCTTTTTCTTCATTTTTCTACTTTTGTCTTCCTTTTTCTTCTTTTAACACCTACTATTTACAATATGTACAAATCTACATGTTGTGATGCAACTACTAAGAGTTAGTATGTCAATTGTCCGTATACAGTTTCATTCAAATACCATTCACCCTTACTTGAATTTCCTTTCCTTCTAAGTCTTTCAATTGTACAGCACCTCCATATGTGACATAATTTATCTGATATGGCCCTAGCCAATGGATTCTAAGCTTCCCTGGGTGTTGTAAATAATTATTGTCATAGAGGAGAACTGGATCTCCTACCTTAAAACTTGTCTTCTTGATATGTATGTTATGTCATGCTTTATCGTTTGATTTATGTACCTCCTAATGAAAACTTATTATGATTATGTCCTCCTCCAATTCCATCAGTTGAGCCAATCTTTCCTGCGTTGTGCCCCTTTCTGTCATATCTGTAATTGTTGCAATGCGCGGGCTTGGTATCAAATAATCCAAGGTAACTACTACCTCATGTCCAAACACCAATCTAAAGGGGGTATGCTCTGTTAACTTCTTGCAGGTAGTCTTATAAGCCCAAAGTATTGATGGTACCTTCAAAACCCAATCATCTCTGCTCACATTACAAATCTTGGTCAAGCAATTATCCAAAATCTTGTTGAAGGTTTCCACTGTTCCATTTGCTTGAGGGTGATAAGGAGTGTTCTTTTGGTGATGTATCTTATACTCTTCAAGCATTTCCTCTTATCACTCATCAACATTATTGGACATCCAAACCTTGTCACTACATGTTCAAATAGAAAGTGTGTCACATTATTTGTGTTGCAATCCTTTACTAGTGATGTCTCAGCCCATCTAATCAAGTATTTTTTCATTGTAATAATATATATGGCTCCTGATCTTCTTACTGGTGGATTAATTGGACCTACAAAGGCTATTTCCCATTTATCAAACATTTTTAATGTAACATGAGGTCTCAATGGCATCTCATCTCTCTTGGATGACTTCCCAACTCTTTGAAAAACATCACACTTCTGACAGTATTCCTTTGAATCCTTGTGAATTTTTGGACACCATAATCCTGTGTGCAATACCTTTTGCGCAGTAGATTTTTCTGCGTAATTCCCTCATGCAATCCCTTCATGTGCCTCTGCCAAAATAATGGATCTTTCATGCTCCATCACACATCTTCTCAATATTTTGTTTGCTCCTAGTTTGTATAAATGACCTGCAATCAACTGATAATCTGCAGCTCTCACCACCAAAATTTTCTTCTACGCAGTAGTAAATTCTCTTGGTGCAAATCATGTACTCAAAAACTCGATAATGTCAGCAAAATACTCATCTTCTATCTGTACTGAAAACAATTGTGCATCTGGAAATTTGTCTTCTGAGTTACTAGGTTCTTCTCCATTAGATATCCTAGATAAGTGATATGGTCCTGCATTCAATCTTCCAGTCTTCAGCACAACTTCAAAGTCAAATTCTTGGAAGAAAAGTATCCATATGCATATCCTTCCCCCCAACATTGGTTTATTGACTAAATATCTCAAAGTTGAATGATCTATAAACATCTTGAAGTGTTTCCCTAAAAAATAATACATGTATTTTTGTAAAGCATTCATCATAGTTAGCCCTTCCCTCCCTATAGTGTTATAGTTTTGTTCTGAATCTGATAAATTTCTTCTTGAAAATTCAATAGGGTGATCTATATCACCTTCTCTTATTTGGGTTAATATTTCTCCTAGTTCTATTGCAGATGCATCCACATGCACATGAAATTATTTTGCCCAGTCTAGAAAGACTAAAATAGGTGTAGTAACCATCTTCTCCTTCAAAATATCCAAAATTTGTTGGCATTCATCATTCCACGGATACTTAGTGTCATTCTTCAAAAACTTCTCCATTGGTGCAGTAATATGTGCATATCCTCTTATGAATTTCATGTAGTATCATGTATGGCCCAATGTACTCTTCAACTAGCGCACTGACTTCGATGGTGGTAAGTTAACTATGACAGTAATTTTAGCAGGAACAACCAACAAACCATGTTTACACACCACATGTCCTAACAAAATCCCAAAAGGTGCACTGAAAATACATTTCTTAATATTTAATGATATCTGACACTGTCTGCATCTGTACAACATCATCCTTAATAATTCAACATGATATTTTAACAGACTGAACATTTTCCAGTCATCCAAGTAAGCCTCCAAAAACTTATGAATAAAGTTATTAAAAGCTACTACTACCACCCTTGAAAAAATGGTTGGTGCATTCTTCAATCCAAATGGCATAACTGTATACTGAAATGATCCCCACTTTGTAGCAAATGTAGTCTTGTGTCTATCTATTGGTGTGATCCTAATCTGATGATAACTTGAAAATCCATCTATAAAAGTATAAGATTCTTAACCCCCTACAATATGTTGAAGTTTTACTTATACAACTAGCAATTACAGTTCTTATTTATTATTACAATCATTTATCACATTAGTTGTATAAATAATATCATTGAAAGAGAGGCAATCACAGAAACAATAGAGACACATAGATTATCCTAGGAAACCCTCATGGGGAAGAAAACCCAGCAAAACTTCCTCAATATAGATAGACCAAAGACCGAACATAAGATTCTCATCTAGTCCTTCACTAGGAAAAGTAACACACCACTTGACCAAGAAATACCAAGAGATAGACCAAAAACCCTCCTTGACGTCACCCCCATTTGTAGTAAGTTCTCCTCCAAGACTTGAGCACTGCAAAGTTGAGTGTGTGTGTGTATATTCAAATGAGACACCATCCTCACGTATAAATACAAGTTGTGAGGTGGTGCTAGGGTTGTGACTCTTCACTTGGTGGAGTCGAATTCTCCTAGAAGTGGCTAAATTCATTTTACAATTACTAGGGGCCGACTTTACAAATACCACCATACAAATACATGAAGACCAATCCACAAAAGGGGATTTGATCTTATACAAGACCTGACTTGATCAATCCACAAAAGGGGATTTTATCTATACAATAATGACTCAAATATAAGTAGAATATTATTCGAAGTTACAATAATTCAACACTCCCCCTTAACAAGAAGGGTATTATAATCACAACATTAATAACAACTGACTGGACTCAGTAGATCATCAAGAGGATGGGACATTGTCATCAGCATCGGGAACACTGTCGATCATATCTATAGATCATCGAACATTTTTCCCATCATCAACATCACTAGAAACTAAACATCATCATCATGTGCAGCATGGAGTTGGAGTAACATCATCATCAACAGCATGAAGTTGGAACATCAACATCAATAGCACGAAGTTGTAACATCAACATCAACAACACGAAGTTGGAGCATCAACATCAACAACACGAAGCTATAACATCAACATCAATATGTGGGAATAGAATGAGGCAAGTGCATCAAAAACAACATATGTGGTACTCTGACAGACCATCCTTACCAGACCTTCGAGATATACCTAGGAATCATAATATTCCCTGGGATATAGAATCCTAACTGAGATACCATGTGGTACTTTGACAGATCGTCCTTATCGGTCCTTCGGGATCTTCCCAAGAATCATAATATTCCCTAGCATATAAAATCCTAACTGAGCTACCACTATTGACCACAGTTTGAATATACATGCACATGTACTCTGACAAATTGTCCTTACCAGACCTTTGGGATCTTCCCAGGGATGATCAGACCCCTAGGATATAAAATCCTAACTGAGCTACCCGTTGTTGGTCAGAATACCATAGTATCATCAACATCACTCCCCCTTTTGAGGGAGTTCCTTTCAGACTACACCAAGTGTGTCTCGGAAGTACTCAAACTTCACATGAGACAGAGGCTTAGTCAACACATATGCAAACTACTCATTTGTGCCAACATATTGGTGCTTTACATCTCCCTTTTGCACCCTACCACAAATGTAGTGATATGGATCTCTATGTGCTTCTTCTTATCATGGAACATGGGGTTCTCTGTCATCTTTATGCAACTCTGGTTATCACATACAATCATGGTAGCTTCCATATCCATATCGAACAGACTTGTCAACAACTTTTGAATCCATATGGCTTCACAACTGGTGGAGCATGTTGCAATGTACTCTGCTTTTGTCGTACTGAGAGCAATACTGGATTGCTTCTTGATTTTCCATGACCCCAAACTGAAACAACATACTGAAGTGATTTTTCTATCTGAAGCACTCCCAGCCCAATCTGAATTAGTATATCCATACAATATGAAGTTGTAATCTCCAGTATAACAAATACCATAATCCAACATACCCTTAAGGTATCTCATCACATGATTTGCAGATACAAGGTGAACACATCTAAACTCCACTAGATACTAACTCAAGGTGTTCATAGCAAAGAATATGTATGGCTCGTTATTCATTAGATACATAAACGAACCAATATTTTGTCTGTATAGAGTAACATCAACTATTTGTGATGAAGTATCATCCAATAACTTCAGATTTGTCTCCATAGGAGTGGACATGGCTCTACAGTCCATCAAATCGAATCTATTCAGAATTTCCATAGCATACTTTCCTTTATTAAGGAAAATCTAATTTGGGATCTGCCATACTAATCTCTTTGGAGCTTGCTTCAACTTGCAGACATGAGTCTTCTTTTCCTGTACTTCAAAACCAAATTTTCACATCAAATTGTACCAACCTGGTACACTTTCTCAGCTGCAACTCGATTTGCATAATCATGTGTTTGTTCTATTTTCTTTCTGCAAAGCATTATTTGTCTCATTGCATGAGAGTATGTCCTCTTCTCTCTCTGCAGTTGTTCCTCTGGGACTCGGAATTTGCACCCATAGTTTCTTTGAAGCTGAGAATAACTACTCCATTCTCACTGTGGTTGTTGAAATCTGAGAATAAATCCTTTACTATATCATGGAAACAGCTTCACATGAAACTGGGAGTGGCTCAATGACTGACACTGAGGGTAGTTTATCCTCTTTCTCTAGAGGTAACTCAATCTTCTATTGTAGTCATGTCTCCATGGCCCGAATAATGTACTGCACCAAATGCCACTGGAGATAAATTAATCTCAAATACAAGGATTGTCATACCTTCTCCATCTAAATCACATATTGTGTTGGATTCTTTTAATGAATCATGTTTGTTCTATATATAATTCTTTTGATTACTGGAGTAACTGTATCGTCATAATACTCTCCCACTTTTTGGGAGAATCCTCTGGACACAAATAAGGCTTTTTACATCTCTATACTATTATATGCAACATGATTGATATGTTAGATCAATATTGGAAGTCACCACTGACTTCACTTCTGGTCTTAAGGAAAAATCCATATCCTAGTCCTTCTGACTAAATTCCTCCTCTGCCATTGAAACAAGGAAATCTTCTCAGGAGATTTCATGTCTCCTAGAGGTCTCTGAAGTTATAATCTAGTCTTATCAACTCATGGCATCTGTCTTCCAGTATTGGAAGATGTATTTTTTTCCCATTTGATCCTTTTTGAGATCAGGCTTACTATGGGTCTTGATTTCTTCTGAGTTCAACAAAAACTTCATAGTCTCTACAAGATATACTTAGTGTTTGAATACCAAGTCTTAATATGAAAAGTTGAATCAGAATTCAAATGAATTTTGATTTCTGTCGAGGTGTGATACAGGTGGATATTGGTGGCCACCCACCTTTTCTGACTGGCTCAAAACAGTTTTCTGGCAATTTTGGCAATTTACTATTTTTAGCTTCCGGGGCCATTTTGAGGGCCTAAATGAAGGTTTTTCAAGATCGAGGTTCTAAATGATAGTCAAAGGCATAATTGAACCCCCAAAATGAATCTCCTCGATGATACCTTCCCAACGAGCTATCATACGCCTAAAACGGAGATCGTATGCAAAATTTACGACCCCAGGAAGTTGATGTACTAACTTACCCAAACGGGGCCCACATGACTTTTGGCGCTTCATCTCCTAGGTTTAGGGTTTTGGATGTCTAGGGTTTTTGGCATTCCCATTTATTGTAAAAAGGCCTTCAGAGCCTCATTGTAATCATCTTCTTGCGAATGCGAGTAGCCGTCACATCTCTTCTCAGAGATAAGCTACCACCATTCTAGCGAGTCTTTCACTCTGTATTTTTACAGTCTCTGTACATTTATTTCATTAATAGAAATCGTGTATTATTATATCTTTGTGTTTATGGTTGCATCTCTAATATATTTTTGTTATATTATTGGATATACGCAATATCTTTGTGCATTTCTTTATTATATCTCCTCTCTCATTTCATGCCGAAAATAATTCGGATCAAGGTGGCTTCATTATCCATTGACCAAGTCTATTGTGATTTTTATTCTAATGTTTGGTAATATTTGGATCCTTCCGCTCCTTAAAATCAATCTCCATATGAGATACTTTGTATCTCAAAAGTAGCTTCTTCTTCATCTTCTTTGGTACATGGATGTATACGATCATTTATACAACTTGGATAGTATGTTCCATGTCTCATATAATATGTTTCCTCCTGCAACCGTTCCTATAGTTTCCTCAGGGTTATCACTTATGACTTTCCTAGAACAAGAACAACAAGAGAGAAACAACAGACAAGAATAATACTCTTTAGAATAATAATAAAACAATAGCAAGAACAATCGTCACAATAGATCCTTTAGAGCTATCACTTGTGACCTTCCTGAAACAAGGGTAAAAAGTAAGAAATACAATAATAAGGAATGACAGAAACACTCTTCTAGTGTTGTGATCAATCATTCCTCCATGGTAACCTGGAAACAAAACAAGAATTTTTTCCTAGAGGAGATGTTAGTTGTATCTAGTAAATGATTATAGTAAGCATTTATCTCAATAGTGCTCACATGCTACCAAGTATTCAATAATAATAAAAATTCAAATATTTCTATCACAACTATAGTGTTTAGAAGTTATCAAACTTGATATGTGTAAATTTGAATCTTATTAATTTAATCAATCAAACCTGGAACCTAGAGTCTTCTCCTCAAGAATGAGTGTGTTGTTTTTCTTCTGAGTCTCCTTCACTCAAGATGACAAGTAATTTCTTCAACCTATCCCTTGTACTAAGACAATATTCTATATGGGGTGCATTGTTCCTCTCAATGTGTTGGATCTGAGATCCTTTTGGATCTACAATTGTTGTTTAGACAAAATATCATTTCTCTTGCAAATACCCTTTAGAATAATGATACAGTTTGAACATATGTAAGTGCATACCTCTTATAGTAATGGAAAGTAGTGGCACCATATGATAGTAGCAGAAAGAATAATGAACCTGTAAAACTTCAAAGGTGCTTCAATTTGTAACTTAAAGTTAGCTGGAGATTTTCTAGGGTAAGGCGCACAAGGACAATAAAAACCAACCCCAACACTTCAAAAAAACTCTCACTGCAACTGGTACTGTAGCTGGTGTTGGCACTACAACTAGTGTTGCAACTGGAATGAAGGAATTATCATCAAGGATCTGGTACTGCAACTGATACTGATACTGCAACTGTAACTGACACTGCAAGTGCAACTTAGGGTTTTATGAGGAAACCCTTATTTTTCAAACTTTGAATTTTAGAATTTTGATCCAAGGACTCGATTCTCCCTCCTAGAGCAAGTTCCTATATGGTATTGGTTTAACCAACATCCTCCAACAAAGGTAAAAATTTCACTCTTAGGGTTTATGCAAAAACCCTAATTCAGAAGCTGCAACATTGAAAATTGAATCTGGGAGAGGGTGCGTTGAGTCTAGCTACTTCTTTATTAGTCGTGAATTGGTCTCTTTTATGGCTGCTCTGATACCATCTTGAAATTTTACTTAGACATCTAGAAATTATGTTTCTTATTTATTATTACAATCATTTATCACATTAGTTGTATAAATAAGATCATTAAAAGAGAGGAAATCACAGAAACAATAGAGACACACAGATTATCCTGGGAAACCGTCATGAGGAAGAAAACCCAGCAAAACTTCCTCAATATAGATATACCAAAGACTGAACAAAATATCCTCCTCTACTCCTTCACTAGGAAGAGTAGTGCACCACTTGACCAAGAAATACCAAGAGATAGACCAGAAACCCTCCTTGACGTCACCCCCAGTTGCAGTGGGTTCTCCTCCAAGACTTGTGCACTGCAGAGAAGAGTGTGTGTGTGTGTGTGTGTGTGTGTGTGTGTGTGTGTGTGTGTGTGTATTCAAATGATACACCATCCTCACATATAAATACAAGTTGTGAGTTGGCGCTAGGGTTTTGAATCTTCACTTGGTGGAGCCGACTTCTCCTAGAAGTGGCTAAAGCCACTTTACAATTACTAGGGGGCGACTTTAAAAATACCACCATACAAATACATGTTCACCAATCCACAAAAGGGGATTTGATATTATACAAGACCTGACTTGATAAATCCACAAAAGGGGATTTGATCTATACAATAATGACTCAAATATAAGTATAATACTCTTCAAACAATAATTTAACACATTCTCCAAAACTTCATCTATAAATGGGGTAGGAAAAGAATCATGTAGGCAAGCATCATTCAATTTTCTCAAATCTACACAAATCTTGATCCCTCCTTGCTTATTTTCTTGCACCGCCTGTTCGAAAACAAAGGTATTCCAACAGAGGATGAACACCTTCAATAACCATTCACACAACCAAATCAAATATCAACACACTGATGTTTTGACGTGGTAAAACCCCTACAGGGAAACATCCATGGCCCCAGCCAACGCAGCCACTTGGAGCAGTTTATTAATGCAAAAGAAAAAGATTATAGAGATATTTTACAAGAGATTTTCTCACAATTGATCATCAACAAATGACCCTCCATTCTCTTTAAATAGATATCATGGACCAATCGAGTGTTAATCCATGGATCAATGGTCGTTAAGATCGAGGAGAATATGAATTGTCGGATCACTCTATGTTGGGAACATATCGTGATCGTCGGATTTCCTAACTACAAATTCATACTAATTCATACTAAAGAAACACACTTTTACCTAACGACACATTAGACCAAGTAGATATTAACTAACCCCTAAGTGTCTAAATATCCTAACATCCCCCCTTAAGAACAACGTGGGATAGGATTGAAGGATTTACAATAGTGACACAATAGGAGAATAAAGGAGGCATTAGAGCCTATCCCCCATTAATGACAACTTCTTGAACTCCTAACATAGATAGAAGTTTGGAAAACTTCGCTTCTGTAAGAGACTTTGTGAAAATCTCTGCAACTTGATCTTCTGTAGGGAAAAAGAGCACTTCAATAACTTAATCATGAATGAGATTTCTGATGAAGTGCATGTGTAGCTATATTTGTTTGTTGCGCTAATGTTGAACTGGGTCTTTGGCGAGCTTGATGGAACTTTGATTGTCGCACCAAAGTTTGGTCGGATGTTGTTCCTGGAATCCAAACTCTGAAAGAATATGTCAAAGCCATAAGGCTTCTTGACTTGCATTTACCATTGCTCGGTACTCTACTTTTGTTGAAGAAAGTGCAATAGCCTATTGTTTCTTATAGGCCCAAGTGACAGGTCCCAAAACAAGGCTGGAAACATAACCTGCAGTAGACTTCGATCATTAGGGTTGTCGGACCAATCTGAATCAGTGAAACCAACCAATAAAGGAGTCCCCCTTGAACTATAATGAATCCCGAACTGAACTATACCATGAGCATAGAGAACTATCCTTTCATATGCTTTCCAATGGATTTCAGAGGGTGTTTGCATATATCAGGAAACAAGACCAACAACAAAGTAAAGATCGGGACAAGTATGAGTCAAGTATAAGAGGCTACCAACTAACTGATGGTACAGGGTGGAATCAACTTCGAGAGAAGTACAGGTAGTAGTAAGCTTGAATCCAGACTGGAAGGGAGAAGGGGTTGGTTTACAATCATCCATGTGAAAGCAACGAATAAGGTCACAAGCATACTTAGACTAGGAAATAAAAACTATTTCATTGGCATGCAAAACTTGGAGGCCAAGGAAATAGTGCAAAAATCCTAAGTTTCGCATTTCAAATTTCCTCTTAAGGTTGCTTTTCACATGGTTTAAAAGTTTTGAGTCATTACTAGTAAGGATAAGGTCATCAACATAAAGGACAAGGATTATGAGATGGCTTCCTACTTTCTTGGTATAGACATTAGGATCAAAATAGCATCTAGAGAATCTAGTGTCAATAAAAAAGATGTCCATTTTGGCATACCAAGCTCGAGGAGCTTGCTTAAAACCATAAAGAGATTTCTTAAGGTGACAAACAAGGCTAGATTCATTATGGACATATCCAAGAGGTTGTTCCATGTAGATTTCTTCTTGCAAATCTACGTGAAAGAAGGAAGATTTAACATCTATCTGATGGACCTCCCACTTATGTGAGGTAGCAAGGGCGAGAACAAGGAAGATGGAATTCATTTTGGCTACATGGGAAAAGGTTTTATAATTATTATAGTCAATTCCTTCAACTTGGGAAAATCCTTGGGCAACTAACTGAGCTTGGTGTATTTCAACACTTCCATATGATGCATACTTAGTTATGTAGACCCATTTACATATGACAAGTTTTCTTCCTTTTGGAAGAGGTACAAGATCCCAAGTATCGTTTTCCATTAAAGAATGATACTCTTCATTCATTGTTGTATCCCAATCTGGATGACTTGAAGCTTCTGCAAATGTCTCTGGATCATGAGTCTTTGAAACTTGAGCCAAAAGAGAAGAGGCTCACTAGAAATGTGAACGTGTCTGACATTGATCTAAAGGATCACCGACAAGATCACCAGTTGCTTCTCATGTTGAATGGACCCATCTAGGAAGTGGTGGATCTGGTGTTGGTTCTAGTTCAAAGGACTCATCTAGAGGAAGGTGAGTAGGCGGAGGTGGATTTTCATCCTCACTGTCATCATCTAAAGAAGAAACTAGAATAGGAACAGAATAAGGAACAAACATTGAATATGGCTCACAGGATAAAGAAGGCATAAACGTCAAAGATGGATCGCAGGCCGAAGAAGGCAAAAATGTCGAAGATGGATTGTACACCGAAGAAGGCACAATTGTTGAATTAGTCTCGCAGACCAAGAAATTTTCATCAAATTTAACATCGCTTTTAATAATAATTTCATTACAATGCGGTTGAAGAAGTCTATAACCTTGAAATCTTTAAAATAACCAACAAATATACACTTCTCACTTTTAGGCTGCAATGCTTTCATTTTCTCATCAGTAATGTGAGCCTGTGCTATACTGCCAAATACATGGAAGTGACTTACATCTGGTTTAATTTTAGTCCAATTTTCTTCTAGTGGTATATTTTTAAGAGCCTTTGTGGGAGTGTGATTTACTATGTAATTTGCACGATTGATTGCTTTCGCCCAATACTTTAGACTTAATCCCTTAGATTGGATCATACAATTAGCCATTTCTTTTAATGTGTTGTGCTTTCTCTCAACAACACCATTTTGTTGTGGTGTGTATGGAACAATGTGTTACATTTGGATGCCATGTGTAGTGCAGTAACTTGTAAAATTATTGTTCACATATTCACCTCCATTATCTGTTCTTAATCTTTGAATTTGATGTCCAGATTGCTTTTCTACAAGGTCCTTGTAGGCCAAAAACTTTTCAAAAACTTCGCTCTTAAGTTTTAAGAAAAGTAAACCCAAGTACATCTAGAAAAGTTAAGAAATACTTGAAACCAGAAAAAGAAGGAGAAGAAAGTGGACCACACAAATTACTGTGAACAAGATGCAAAGGGCCTGAGGTGTGTCAAGAGGCATGTTTTTCAAAACTATCCCAATGATGTTTTCTGAGAACACAACCGGCACAAACACCATCTCTGCATGAAACAGGAGGAAGTCCAGTCACCATCTGTTGATTGCATAGTTGTTTCAATGAGAGATAATTTAGATGACGAAACCGCTCATGCCAAAGTTTGCTCAAGTCGTCACTATGAGCAACAAAAACTGATGAAAAATATGATGACCCAAATTTATCAAACTTGTACAACCTAGTAATATCATCAACAATTCCAATTGCAAGAACATGCTTAAGATCGTTTAGATCCGTGATTAAAACTTGGCGAGTTGAAAACTCTACGGTTTTACCTTCACCTAAATGAGTGATTTGATATATTAATATAAGGTTGCAAGAAATACCTGGAACACATGATACATCATTGAAATGACCATTATCTACTTGAATTGTTCCAGATCCCACAACACTAAGAGTTATATTATCACCAACAAATATTTTATTTGTGTTACATTCATTTATAGAAAAAAAATATGTCTGTATCCTTAGCCATATGATAAGATGCTCCAGAATCAATAAGCCACTCATCAAAAGAAGAAGTAGAAGTTGTATTGAAGGAGAAACCAGAAGCAGAAAGTGCATGTCCATGAGAAGAAGAAGAAGAAGAAATATAATCAATATTGATGTTGTGCTTCTTCATCGTTGCTTCTAAAGCTGCCATCTTCTTGAAACATTTTGACTTATCATGACCATATTTATCACAAAAGTTGGAATGTTTGTCAGTCTTCTTATTTTTCTATTTTTCTCCTTTGTTACCATTAGGAGGGGAAGTTGTCTGAGTGGGTTTGGAACCCTTATGTTGCTTGTTGTTATGGCGAGGATGTTTCTTCTTGGAATTCTTGAGTTTATCTTTCTGATGGATGAATAAGGCTTAGTCGGAGGTACATGCAGTGTTGATCACTCCAAGTTGTATAATATTATCTTTCTATCTAATAAAATAATCACTAAAGTTCTCAAGAGTGGGTTTTTGATAAGTTTTCCCTAGAGCCTCTTGCATGGCATAAAAGGTAGATACAAACACAGAATATCCACTACCTAGTTTAGAAATAATAAGATAGATGTTGTTATCTCCTCAGATAAATTAATCAAGTTGTTTTATTTTAGGTGATAGGATATCATTCAATAAATACATTTCTAAATTTTTAAAGCTCATTTTTTAGAGCTTTATGCATGTAATAAAGTTTAAAAAAACATTTGGCTTCATTTTCATTTCAAAAAGTCAAATCTCGGGTTTTGGTCGCTTAGGTGCTTCTTCAAAAGGGATTCTTATCTACCGAAAGCCTTAGCTTTCGACAGCTTAAACAAAGAAATTCAGGGCTATTTTAGCCACCGAAATTGCATGAGTGTGGGAGGAGTCGGCACGTCCTTTCACACGCCTAAACTGTCAGGATTGAGATTTTATGATTGCAATTAGCCGCCGAAAAGACAGGAGGAAAATCGTTTAGAGACTTGGAGATGATCTCTACATGATATATCGAATCTTTTCAAATTGTTGTTTCATCAAATCACATGGTTACGTACTTCCCATCATTACAGTCACCAACCATGATTGTTTCAAATTTTAAGCCGTGCTTTTGTTTCAAAAAGTCAAATCTCGGGTTTTGGTCGCTTAGGTGCTTCTTCAAAAAGGATTCTTATCTACCGAAAGCCTTAGCTTTCGGCAGCTTAAACAAAGAAATTCAGGGCTATTTTAGCCACCGAAATTGCAGGAGTGTGGGAGGAGTCGGCACGTCCTTTCACACGCCTAAACTGTCAGGATTGAGATTTTATGATTGCAATTAGCCGCCGAAAAGACAGGAGGAAAATCGTTTAGAGACTTGGAGATGATCTCTACATGATATATCGAATCTTTTCAAATTGTTGTTTCATCAAATCACATGGTTAYGTACTTCCCATCATTACAGTCACCAACCATGATTGTTTCAAATTTTAAGTCGTGCTTTTGTTTCAAAAAGTCAAATCTCGGGTTTTGGTCACTTAGGTGCTTCTTCAAAAGGGATTTTTATCTACCGAAAGCCTTAGCTTTCGGCAGCTTAAACAAAGAAATTCAGGGCTATTTTAGCCACCGAAATTGCAGGAGTGTGGGAGGAGTCGGCACGTCCTTTCACACGCCTAAACTGTCAGGATTGAGATTTATGATTGCAATTAGCCACCGAAAAGACAGGAGGAAAATCGTTTAGAGACTTGGAGATGATCTCTACATGATATATCGAATCTTTTCAAATTGTTGTTTCATCAAATCACATGGTTATGTACTTCCCATCATTACAGTCACCAACCATGATTGTTTCAAATTTTAAGCCGTGCTTTTTCATCCCTTGTAATCAGTGCCACGTTCTAATGCATGCCTCATACTTCTCGTCCCTATCACAGCCGAGCCAAATCTTCCTAAATCTATGCTGTGTAATTTTCCCCCAAAACCCGATTTTCCAATTGCAGGTGTACAGGAACATTGCAATAGATGAAGAAAGGAGGATCAACTCTGAGGAAGGATCTAGATGATAATAGTTACTTGGAATTGCACCCTGAGGTATGCCAACTTTTCAGGGATGCAGGTTGCTACAATTTTTGTAAACAATTACAGAGCTCTCACCAGCAGGTGGCAGAAGCTTTTTCCCTGACTTTCGATGGAAGGAAAGAAGTCATCAATGAAGATGAATTCTAGGTGGATGAAGCCCTTGTAGCTGAGGTGAAAGACCTACCCAGGACTGGAGAAAATTGGTTCAAAACCACTGTCACAAAGAATGTTGAATTTAGGTCCTACTTGAAACCAGAACACAAGTGTTTGGTATGGAAGAAAGACATTCCTATGTATTTCCTTGAAGAGAAATGGCAATAGTTATTAAAAGCCATTCTTGTTTATATAACTTGTGAAGGTAGATATAATAGGGTGATGATTTACCATTTCAAACTCATGAATCATTTCACTGGTAGAAACCCGCTTAATTTGCCTTATTATCTCCACAGAACCTTATCTAAGATGGCTCATAAGGTCAAGGCTAAGCCCAATAAGGTTGCAAGCAGGTTATCCCACCATGGTTTGATTAAACTCTTGGTTTATGAGTTGTTGCAAAGAAGAAGCAAAGAATGGAATTACTTCTTGTTCTGGAATGATTTTCAGACTGATGTACAGCCAGAGGGTAAGAAGATTCCTTCTTCCAAGAAGTCTTCTACTCCCAGAAGTGGAAAGAGGAGGAGGAGAGTTATCTCTCCAGTTCCAGTTAATCATCCCTCTCCTTCTTCTAAGCCTAATAAAACTAAGAAGAAACTAAACTTCAGCAATGAGACAGAGAAGACCAAAGAACCCCCAGTGAACAAGAGAATTCTTAATCTTCCCTACACAGACTCAGAGGATGAAGAGCACTAGGTTGAAACAGAGCATGAAGAGAATCAGATTGAAACAGGACATGAAGATGTAGTATATGTAGATGTATTCACAGCAAGGCATGAAGATATCCCATCACCTACACCCAAAGAAGAACAAGAACTACAAGTTGCAGATGCCTCATCTAGCAAAAAAGTGAAACTGAGTAAATCAAAGGAAATCAAGAAACTTAAAAAGAAGTTAGCTCAACAAGAAGTGCTAGAAAGGGTAATTGAAACCAGATATGAAACCTTGTCTAAGAATTTTGCAGAAAGAAACTCAGCCTTAGAAAGATTAGCACATGAAAGCATAAAGGAAAATAAAAAGAAGGAGAAGATTGTAAAATATTACAACATCTTATGGAGAGTAGCTAGGGACTTGAAGAAAAAGGTTAGGGCTTTAAGGTCGCAAGCTATGTCTTCAAAACACTAGTCTAAAACACATGCTACTCTTGAAACCCTAGCAGAGGTAGAAAAACACTAGTCTCAAACACATGCTACTCTTGAAACCCTAGTAGAGGTAGCAGTTCAGTACAATGAACCACAGGCAGCCAACAATCCTACAGTCATTCCAGAAGTTGAGCAAGGTGCAAGAGTTTCAGAAGATCAGACCTAAGGCATTTTGAAGCTAAGACAAAAGGTATTTTGAAATTTTGATAATTTTCACTAAGGCAGAACTTTTGGTGGCTTAGGCGAACATTTCGATTGTTCATTAGCCACCGAAAGCAGAGATTTCGGTAGCTAATTGGTCCAGATTTTGTCTATTCTAACTACCGAAAGCACTGATAGGGTAGAAAGTTGGTATTTTTGCATAGATCCAGGTTTTCCTTGTCCAAAAGCCTTAGGAATAGTTCCAATCGATAGATAATAATTAAAGACATCCTTATCAAGAGTCTGTTTTGATTTTGGAGATGGTCTACAAGGCAGAAAGGTCAAATTGGTTAGCTATTTTCAGAGAAAGAAATGTTTTATTGTCAGCAGGTGTCATTTTTTACTTCTCTCATATCTCATGAAAATACATCAGCCTCGGAAGGCTTACTACACCTGTCAAAGAATCCAAAGGACATGAAGATCACCCAAGAATATGAATTAACCTATTTTATAGGATCTTTGCCTATTTTCTTGGGCCAGTTATTGACTTTCTATTTTTGGCAAATTCGATCCAGTATCCTAGGATCTGGAAAATGTTGTAAAGGCTATAAAGCCAAAAATAATAAAGGAATGAAGGGTTCAACTTTGAGTTCTAGACTCTACTGTTATTGTTATACAGACACTTTCTTTAATATATTCAGCCTGCAAGCTTCTTTCATTGTTTTTTGTCAGACTTTCTTTTCATTTATATTCTATGCCTATGAGTTGAAATTATTTCTTTGTCTCTGTTTAAATGTCCTATGGTAACTGTCATCTTACCTTTGATTATTAAACAAGAATCATAAGCATCCACTGCTAGTTTTTTGACCCATCATATATATGGTTTATGTATGTGCTGGTTAATTGATTGGTTTCTTATCCATCTGATTTACAAACCTATCTGATAATAGCTCTTGAAGGCCTTGTACTGCTTGAATATAACTAGACTGTCTTGAAGATATAATCCAGTGATTTAGATATTCATCTTGATCCAACTCCACACCCATTATTGAGTAAATAATTACAAAAACAGTTAAGTTACCAGGCATCTCTGAGATACAACCTAGGAGAGTTTCCTGGAGTGATAACAGATGCAACGATCTTCTTCTATCTTTATCTTACATTCTTCACATAAAATTATGAGTGTTTTAAAATTAGATAGATAGTCTTCAATGTAAGAAAAAACACTTGGACTTAAAGTCAGTACTTGATTTTCTAACTGTTGTGCTCGAATAATATTGTGTTTACCAAACACAAATTCAATATTTTCCCAAGATTCTTTAGGTTTATCAATTTGTTGAAGGTGGAACTTTAAATCGGGAGAGATGGACATTCTGATTAGTCCACGTGCTTCATCATTCCTATTAGCCCATTTGACTTTCTTGTCAGCATCAATAGGTTTTGTTTCCTTTCCCAAGGTAATATGGTACAAGCCTTTACTTCTTAATAAATCCTCCATATGGGATTTCCATTGGAAGTAGTTGGTGTTGGTAAGCAAAAGATTACTTGAAGAATCCATATTAAATATGTAGATCATATGGATTTAAAAACTGAAATTGATGATCTAGATGGAAAGAAATCGAAAAGGCATAACAATAACCAAGGGACCATGTGATGATGTAAGTTGCTTTAAGAAGTGATCCACTTTTATAAAAAGAAGTAGGGATCACTTTTACAATGAAGTTACTTTATAAAAGAAAAGTTGCATGCAAAATAAATAATTCTAAAATATTAAAGCTACTTATAGTGATTCACTTTTATACTTTAAGTGAAATACACTTTACAATGGAGCATGAACTTTTTCAAAAAAAGAGACTTGAACTCAAGACCTCTTACTTAATATGGAAAATTTTAACCAAATGGGATAGAAAAACATATTTTATTGTTTAGGAGGAGGATTGTTGTTGTTGTTGTTGAAGACGGCCTTGGAGAGCATGCTAAAAAAACACTATTTTCACACAAGAAAAAAAATTCGCTTCTCGATGACAACAAGGGTTAGATCTCGGTTAGCTTACCCGGAAAATGCACAGTTTCCTATATGTTTCTGATTTTTCTAGATCGCACAAGGCACGGGGAAAATAGAATGCGCAAATCTAAAAGAGTGTGAACCCAGAAACAAACAATATAAAACCGAAATAATACTCTGTAAAAAAAAAAAAAATTAAATGGCGTATTCAGGATTTATACCTCCGGATCTAACTAAAAATGTCGTATCTTGGGAAAATGGAAACCTTTTCAAGTGAAACAAAAAAAGTTCCTGACTGAAATGAGCACTCTAGATGCAATGGAATGGTCCTCTTAGCCCATAAATGTATGAAAAATGGTAGAAATTGGATATTAGGCAACTCGTCTTCACAATTTCGATCTACAACAGGAGCGGGTCTTCAAATAGGCTCTAATACCATGTTCAACGACACAGGTATTCCAATAGAGGATGAACACTTTCAGTAACCACTCACACAACCATATCAAATATCAACACATGGATGTTTTGACTTGGTAAAACCCCTACAGGGAAACATCCACGGCCCTAGCCAACGCGGCCACTTGGAGCAGTTTATTAATGAAAAATAAAAAGATTACAGAGAGATTTTACAAGAGAGTTTCTCACAATCGATCATCGGTAAATGAACCTCCATTCTCTTTAAATACTAACCCCTAAGTGTATAAATATCCTAACACCACAGTAGGACTGATCAATTATGACTCTTCCACCAGTTCTATAACACCAACTTCTAGCATCTTGTCAATTTTTACATTCACTTTCTCCTTATATATTGGATTCAACCTATAAGGTCTTTGTCTTATAGGTCTGGCTTCTCTCTTCAAAGGGATATTCATCTCTACCAATTCTCCTGCTAACCCCTTCATCTCTGAAAATGTTTTTGGGAACAAGTCATTGTATTTGCACAGTAATTTTATGATCCTTTCTACTGTTTGATTATCCCAATAATGATTCGGATTTATGAGTGGAACGAAATGAATAACAGATTGAATACAATAACCCAGAGATGTAGAGAACAACAAAAAATATCCAATGAACAATAAATTATATTGAATAAATAAAATAGGATGAAATTGTAAAACTACATAACTAAAAACAACTTGTTCGAATGGTAGTAGCTATCTCTGAGAAGAGATGTGGCTGATACGTGCATCAGTCTAAGAATTTGGATGATAGGAAATTTTCGTTGAATTTGGCCCCGGGTGACCCACTTTCCTTGGTGCAGAAGTTTCCCTGCCTCGACAACCCGGTAAATTTGGATCCTCTGTTGGAGATATCCCTTGACCTGTGTGTCCATTATTTGATCAGTGGATACATGTTCCATGCAGTCAGGTTTGAGCTTTGTTGGTGTCAACTATTTTGCGATCTCTGAGGTGTCCAATAATGGTGGAAAACATGGTCATAGGAGGTCCACATTGAACATTGGCTGCAAGCCAAGGAAGGGGGGAGTGCTGATCTCAAAATCATTGTCACCTACAGCCTTGGTGATAGTGTAAGGCCCATAACGAAGTGGAAGGAGCTTCCGATGGGGCCCTGTAAGGCGTTCTTTCTGAAAATGTAACCAGACCTTGTCTCCCACCTGAAACTTGTGTGGTACCTGGTGTTAATCATGGGGTTCGTGTACTTAGCATTGGTTTTCTATAAAATCTCATGGACGTGTTGGTGGATGTGTTGAATTCACTCATTGAATCTAGTGGATTTTTCGGCCTTAGACTGAACATGGGAAGATTATGTCTGTGTGGTTGCAAGAGGTAGTGCAACATCAATGGGACCCAAGGTTTGGAATCCCAGCCCCACCTGAAATGGTCTATGGTCGGTGGAGCTATGAAGAGCCTTGTTATAGTTGTGTTGAACATAGGGAAGACTCTCATCCCATGTACGTGGATGCTTAGAGTTATACATGTGCAGGATGTGTACAATCATTTGATTGACGACCTCTATTTGATGATCGGTTTGTGGGTGGAAGGCAGTGGATTTAATGAGCTTAGTGTCCTATAGCACCCCTCTGGGATGCTAGACAATTAATCACTCATTAAATACATATGCAATAAAAACTTTGTTTTAACATAATTTCATTGATTTCCATTTCCAAAACTCTTTTACATTTGCTCAATGATATTAATAATATGATGAATTCAGTAATATGTTAACTCTAAGATTTAAAACTTAAAATAAAAGTGTAACAAAATACCACTGAAAAATACCCCCTCCATGGTTTGTTGAAGCTCATCGGTTGCAATGAAGTTCTGCTAGTAGTAGGAGAGTGCTTCCAAGCATTATTTTCCCATTTTATTTTCTCACTTTCTGGGTGAGAAACAACTAAATCCTTCTAGCCAACTGGGATTATAGTCGGCTTCCTAGATCCAAGAAACCTTTCAGTTTCTTGGCCCTCCATGCTCGTGACTCCAAGAACAACAAAGAACATATGCTCTAAGAAGACTATCACAATAATTATATCTTCTAAGAATTTCACAACCTCTCATCATGCTCAAACCTCTCAATGATCCCCTTCATCACCACTTCTCTTCCCTATTTATCAAGTTTCCATACACCCCTCCCCAAGTCTCCTCAACGACCCTCATTATTATCCATCAACCTCCCTTATCTAGATTTTTGGGAAAATATTAAAATAAAACTAAAAAATATAAATAACTTTGCATTAAACAACAATAAATAAAATGCAAAGTCTTTCTTCTCATTCTAGCTAATAAATGCAATTTGACAATTTTCTCCAAAATGTACATGACAACCTGTTGAGCACTCAACACACCCTAAAAAGTCTACGTAAAATTTCACTTTTTGGGTACCACTTGATATTTTGGCATTGTCTGATATGGAAAATGTGTTCTTTGCTTATCATTTTTGTTTCTCATTAAGTCTTTAAAAGCTTGCTTGGACATGTGAAAATAATTAACTTAAAAGACTAATATCTAAATTAGAGAAATGATAGACAAGGTTTTCCCGGACGTGCTTAAGGATTTCGGCATCAGGATGGATTGAGAGTGAAAGAGAACACTAGACAGAACCAAAGTTGTCGAGCCCCGATCTTCGTTGGCATCAGCAAACGCGAAATTTATTTTGCGACAAGCACCACCAAGAATGGCGTCGATGACCGATCAATTCGGCATCAGAGAAAGGTTAAAAGAATAAGCATTGAATGAAAGATGAAATAATAATCGCCGACCTCAAAGACATTTTCGGCATCAGAATTTTTTTCAGGAGGATACCGACGGAAACATGCATAAGGATATCGCCGATTCACGAACTACCCACTAACAAGACGACGACGCGATGGGACGTTTTTGCTCTGAGATACGCTAGATACGACGCATTTAAAGGTTAATTAATTCCACAATCTCGCACTAACTGCTAATTCATGCACGAATCAAAGGACCGTTGGAACCTACCAATACAATGCTTTTTCCCAACGTGCCTCCGTCGTCCACCCACGTAGAATTTATTTGCAGAGTTTCAGCGGTAGATTGTTTTGAATTTCACCCATTACTTGTATTAATAGGTTGATATGACTAGTAGGATATCTCATGTTATATTCTCTAAGTCGTTGAAAATAGGGATACTCTGTGCACGAAGGAATCTGGATCATCCAGAGGAGCGAAACAAGCAGCTCAGGAATAACTTCCAAGGTCCAATGAGTATAAAAACAATACTTTAGCAAGCGTTACAGGTATGTACCAATCTATGGATGTTTTATGCTTCGTTTCATATGCTTTATCCAATGTCACCCTACACACCTGCATGAAGACTATTTTTGGTTGCAGGAATGACGCCTCTGAAGAAACCCACCACCAGGAAATCTCTGAGAGCTCCAAAGTTACAAGAACCAAAGGTGGGAGAAGGTTTTTCCCCAGCGGTGGCGAGACAATTGGAATTTTCTCCAAAACCGGTGCCCGTCATCAAAACTGCCACCAAGAAAGCTTTAGATCAACCCCCATCCTTTGGAGACACAGAGGTGAACATTGGGACCAAGACAGTATTCTCGCGTTGGGAAGAACTTTTCAAGAAGATTAAGCGGGAAGAACTCCCCGAATATACTCCACACAACAATCCTGATATGAGAAGACTTGACAATGAAGTCCTCCTAAATGTCTGAAAGGCATATCTACACATGGTGGAAAGCAGGACTCTGGTATATCCCTACATTGAACTCCTGAAATGGATTATTGATCACACTGACACATAAAAATGTTTTATTAATGACAACAACGACGGGTGTGTCGGTGTTTTCCTTCCATTAGAAGTGCAGAATTATTACAAGCTCAGAGAGTCGGAAGAGCGGTTGAATAATGATTTTGTTTTGAGCTTCTATGAGAAGCATGATACCAGTAAGGTGATGGCTTCCTAGTGGAGAGAGGATAAAAAATTCACCAATCATGCCTCTGGCTAGTACCCGACGGTCAACCTTAGAGAACCTTACATCTATCTAATGGCTCTCCTCTACAGATTGCATGGGGAAAATGATTGCTCCAGGTTTTAAGAAGCTTGGATGCCTCTAGCGTATACCATGGCCATTTATGGAATAGGTTTCAAATGGGGTGCAATCATCTACAAATAGTTGAGCACTTGCATACGACAAGTTCAAACATTGAAAGAGGGAGAAACCCCATCCTTTTACATGGAATATTATCTTTTGGATGTCGTCTATGCCAGAAATGCTTTCACTGGAATGAACTTAAGCTGGCACACCTCACAGCTCTTGGTCCATGTTTATTTCAGCATCTTGTGGGAGAACAGGTACAATAAATCCTATTCTCTCATCTGTGACTAGTTTATTGCACACATTTACTTGTTGCTATTCAAAAAGGAATGTCCAAGGTTGTCAGACGTAGCCAAAAATATTATATCAAAGGTTTTCCACTGGTATCTAGATGAACGCGACACCTACATCATGGTTTTCGGCACCATCGGAGCACATCATCTGCTACATGTCTATGTCCCTAACCGACTAATAGTAGGGTAAATATGTTATCAAACCATCTTGCAAGGGTACAATGCTACTTTGGTAAAGGATAAGAAGTGGGCCTTCATACCTTGTGGGTTTCATGTTGGTTTCTACATGGTGAAAGACACAGCTTAGGCCAAGCAAGAAGGTTTATGCCAATTGGAGTTTCGATTCCAAACTGGTCGCTTTCACAAGCACGACCCTAAAGGTTTAGTCCTGAAGCATGTGTCTCAAGTATCTTCCTGCTGGCCATATGCCCATGACAAATTTGAGAACGATATCTTCATCGAAAATGCTCAAGACTGGAATGAAGTGGTTGCAAGGATGGAAGACCCCAAGGCAAGAAGATTCAAGGCTTTGAGTTAGGATGATCAAGCATCAGTCCTTGAACAAACAATTCAGGAGACCATCAAGACCAGAGAAGAAATGACCTCAGTAGAAGTGGTGGGATTACCCAAGGGAATCACTGGGGCGGTGGAGATTGTCCAGGTATCCCCGATACTAGACATGGATCTCTCCGAGGTTCAAAATGTGCAGGGGATGGGGGGACTCATGTATCAATAGGCCTAGTGGCTAATGAAGCAGATGTAGGACAAGATGGAGCTCATCATAGTGCCAAAATGTCCGACTGAAAGTCCAAAAGAAAGCCCAGCGGGGACGAGAGGCCCTGATTTCATAAACCCTGGTAATAACAACAGGTCTAATAACCCTGATTCCACAAGGCCATCGGTCGGACTACCGACAGGTGCGATGATACAACCAAAGGTGGTTCAAGTATTAGTTGGAGCAGGCATGCCTAATCTTTTGAGTGAATTTATAAATATATATAGCGATGATAAGAGCCCATAGATATCTCTCGGGACCCCTGTGTAGATCCAAGAATAAAAGGGACCTGAGAAGGATGCTTTTCCTGATCTCAAGGTCCAGATCCAGGAAATCCCATGAAAGGAAAAAGAAACTAAAAATTTTCCCGACACAAAAAACCCCAAAGCGTCGAAGACCCGAGCTGACAACTCGAAGGGTAAGTCACAACCGGACAAGCCAAAAGGAGGATCCCCACAAGAGGAAGTTGGTGATTCAACTTTCCATGAGAAAGTGAGTATAGGGTCTTTTCCCGACGTCTCCATTTCACTTGATACTCAGATCCTCGATAAGCGACAGACAGAGGCCGAGCCCTCGGAGTATAATGAGAAAGTTCAAGAACATGGTCTAGAACAAGTATACACCACTGGAAATATGGGAAACACACATGGGGTGATAAACAGATTCTCGAACCGCTGGACAAGGTGGCTGACATCTATGCGATCTCCTACGATCGAAAGAAGAGGACCATCGTCCAAATAACCAGGAATAAAAGGAGAATCACTTTGGATTTCTTTGTCCTCGTCACCATAGAGGAGGATTTGATAAACACAGAAAATGCCAGAACATCTGAACTCATCGGCGCAAGGATGGTGATTTTGGATGCCACCTTGGATAGAGCTAAAGGGGATGAAAAAGAGTTGGTCACCACCCTGAAGGATCTTGAACATTTATGTCACTTGGTTGAATACTATAAGGGCACCACTCAGATTGCAATTTATCTGAGAAGCGATTTTGAAGCGGATTACAACAGGTTCACACACGAGCGGCACCTATTCACGGTGAAGATAGCCTAGCTCTAGGAAGACACTCTCATGGCACTCGCAACTTGCAAGGATGTGGAGTGATGGCATGAAAGGGCACAGCAATCCATAGAAAGACTTGAATACATCGATGAAGTCCAGCAGGGCTGAGAGAAAGAAGAACACGGCATCCGAGTGTTGGGAAAAAGCAATCTTGATCGTATGAAGTGATCGGTCGAATACTAGGCTAAGATGTCCCAGGAACCACATAGGAAAATTCAAAATCAATGGGCCAAATGCGAGAAGAATTGGGGTAAAATCCACGAAGAAATGAAGGATATAGGACTCCCTGAGTTCGGCGACCCTGACAACTTCATCGACTTATGCGACATAATCAGATCACATGCTAAGCAGGATTCCTTATGGGTCTAAGAGCTAGCCAAGGTGACCAATACATTGTCAGGATAAGTGCAAAGATTTATGGAACATCCGATGAAGGCTCAAACTGTGCTATAGGAGTTAAACACCAGTCTAGTGAAGTATCGAGCGCATGCGGTGGAGATCAGAGGATTCTACCCGACTTCGATGGAATAGCACCAGTTTCCATGGGCTCAAACCTAGGACGAACTGTTTATTAGTTGGTCTGAGTATGAGAAAAGTCATCCTTTCAAAGAACTATCTTGAGTCAACTGTCAAAGAAACCGTTAGAAGATTACGCCACGTGGTGTATTTTTATTTTCTTAAACTACACTTAGTCGTTGTTTTCAGTTGAACTTTAGATTATAACTAAAGACATCGACCAATTATTTAAGTGTCGATGGTTGTGGCAAGAACTCTTTCTTTTTGGTTGTTAAGAATTATTTTGAATCTGCTTTGAATTAAGAAGTCCTTATGGACCAAAGACAAGTTATTTTCATCAACTGCATGTGTGATTAGACATGGAGAAGAACTATTTCCTATCTTGTTTCATGAATGATGATGTAATGAGTAAGAGCAATTAATTTTGTTGTCAAGTTATCTGGTGCAATGTTTTGTTGTTCTTTGCTTTAAATATGAAGATGAATCGTTGTGTTATTGTGTGATGAATGGTTCTGGTAGATGAATTATTTTTCTTTCCATTATCTCATTGCATATGTGTTTTCTTTCTGGTAGTTAATATCTCATACAGTAATTGGATGCTCACATGGTTAATGTATTAATACTAGGCCTGTGGTATAAAATTGTCGTATGCATGCTTGAACAGTAGGTTATCTCAAGTTCAACCTCTTCCCCTTAGTTAAGCTTAATTCCATTTTTGTTGCCAAGTTGGTTTATACTTGCTTACATCTCATATCAATCCCACCCAAGAGAAAAATATACAAAAGAGAATAGGCCAAACTGAAGGAAGAGCCTTCACAAGAAAACATAAATCCCATCGATAATGTGGTTGGATCACAAGATCTGGAGAACCATTCCACTATTAAACGCTGCAGAGTCTAATTGGGCCTCGGTGGCGGGTTTGGTTCCTACTGTTGAGTCAAGGGATGTAATACCCATCAACAGAATTGGTGCTAGAAGGAGGGCCTGAGAATGAATGTCTACATATATATTCTACAGAGTATTTCAAACAGCCTATAGATTCAAAATAGCCCACATGCATGGCTATTCATTCCCAAGACAGCCCACACACGTTGAGTACTCCTAGAATGAGTAACTCACCCCAGCCCGAGGAAGAACCTTTTCACCCAGAAACACCTTACGCTCTTCCCCACGAGGAAGTAAATCAATTCAGAAGGATCATAAGAGCCTACTCTCGACAAATCAGTGCGTTGTCCTTAGCTCCCATACTCCCTCAAAGAAAACAACAAATCAGACCAGTGGTTAGTACTCCCAATGAGATTTTCGTACACTCGGTAGAAGACTTAATATATTTCTCAATTACCAAAATCTAAGAACCTCTTGATTTGATACCCGAAACACCAGCTGGCGACGTCTCTGAACCGGACAATTTTTCGGAAGAAGATGAGTTTAACTCAGATTCTAAAGATATGGAAGGCAACAACAACCATAATGATGAAAGGGGGAACACACCTTTGAATAATCAACCATGGTTAGCCAGAGACGCTTTGGCCCTCCCAGGACCAGTTCATAACCTTCCCCATCATCTAGAGAAGTTGCTTCCCAAGTTTGATCCTGAAACCTTTGGATTGCCTAAAGATCATATCAAGAAACTTATACTAGCGATCATGCTTATGAACGTCCAACATGAAGATGTAGTATGAAGGATTTTCCCCTATACGCTTGAAAATTTAGCTTCCACATGGTACTTCAACCTGCCGATAGGATCTATAACTAGCTGAACAAAGTTCCAAAAATATTTTCTGGACAAATTTTCCGAAGAGACTACTACAGGGGCTCTGATTTCTGAGTTGTTCACCGCCACCATGAGTTCAAAAGAAAGGGTCAAAGACTTCAATCAAATATTCACGACTATCTTGAACAATTTTCAGCCCAAATCTAAGCCAACTCAGGAATTGCAAATCAAAGTTTGTGTTAACGCTCTCTCATCTTCCATTTCCATGTTCATAAAAAAGGCTTCTAAACGAACCCTAGCTGAGAATTTTGAAGAAGCCAAAATGATAGAATTCCATATGAAAGGGTTTAAAGAAGGCCAAGTTTCATTAGTTAAGAAAGAAGCTCAACCCCCCCCCAGGAGAGGACTCCTTTTGACTAGACCATCGAGGAAGCAAGCAGAACAGACCCTCGACAAAGGTAATGGAGACATAGAAGATCTACAACACATGGTTAAGAAACTATCAAACGAGATCATAGACATGAAGAGAAACGTAGGGGAAGGAAACCAAGGCCAGGGGCCCTGCAAGCCTTTCTTTAAAAGGAACCCACTTTTCAAGGCGATTGAACCTCCCCCAACTAACTTAAATATCGATATAGGGAATGTGGCATCTGATTCTTTTTGCAAGTATCACCAGGAAAACCACTCCAAAAGAGACTTCCCTCAATGGGTGCATGCCATGAATTTGATGGCCAACAGGTTTCTAGACAAAGTCTTCCTGATCGAACGAACGAGTAGTTCAGTTATGAATATTTTCGATCAGGAAGAGGTTGATCCACCACAAGATACATCCATGTTGATATGGGATCTCGACCTAATCATGCCTTCCGACGCCCTGTTTGAGTCTCAAGAACCACCCGTCGAGGTATCAGTGGTGCAGATGCACAGTAAAGTTCCACTTGTCTCAAAAGACATCACTACTACCCAAGATTCAAGAGATAATACATCCCCCGATAGCCCAAAAACACCTTTTTCTCCCAGTAAGAAACCTATAAGCATCCATACCCGAGAATCGCCCAAACTCGATTACAATGTAGTTGAATATTTGAAGAAGTTAAGGGCTAACATATCAGTCATGGACATATGCAGGATCCCTAAGCAGAAGGAATTCGTACTACAATCTTTGAACTCAATAGAAGACCCTACGACTAGCAATGGTCAGGAAAGAAATATAGCTTCCACGGACTCTGTAAATAAACCAACTATGAATACATGTTCAGAAGATAAGAACGGGAAGCCTTTTGTGCCACCTTTCCTCTTAATGTTTGAATTTTTCAATAGGAACATCCATAATTGTTTGGTATATTCATAAGCATCTTCCAACGTTATGCCCTTGTCAATTTGTCGAAAATTAAATGTTGTTCCTCTACAGAGCGAAAAACACGTGATACAGCTAGACAGGACCCAGGTCAAAGTCATGGGAGAACTCAGGGATGTAATGATCAGAATATCGACACATCCTAAATTTTTAAAAGTGATTGACATCATCATATTAGACATCCCAAAGGCCTATGGGTTATTACTAAGTCGATATTGGTCTGAGAAGTTAAATGGGTACTTTAGCACAGGTTGGGCACACCTTTTGCTACCACTGAAGGGATACAAGAATATGATCAAAATCGATAGGGAGAGATATCTGAAACATATGGTCATTGATCTAGAAACCCTAACTGAACCCTCGTCTACATATTTTCTCGTGCTAGGCAATTATTCTTGCGATTCCCACTTCGGAAAATTTTCTCCTCTCTTATCCGATGTCCCCCTCACTCAAAACCTTGAAATGGTTTTTCAAGAGAAATCGCCAATACCAACAGAAGACACCCTCTTCTACCAAGACCCTGCGTTAGAAATTATAGAACAAAAGATAGGAAAGCTAAAAATAAATAAGGAAGAAGAAGAGGGAAATTGTCGTTCACAAATTTGGACCATATACTTTGATGGATCTAAATCGCAGGAAGGATCAGGGGCAGGGTGCCTCCTCATTGATCCAAAAGGTAAATGTTATTTCTTGTCATGTAGACTAGAATTGGAATGCACCAATAACACCGCCGAGTATGAAGCTCTAGTGCAAGGGTTAAAGAAAGCCATAGACTTGAACGTCAAAGAATTGCAATTTTTCAGGGACTCGGAGATTATCATTAGACAAGTAAGGAATACTATACACTACAATTCCCCGCACCTGAAGAATTATCAGCAGGAAGTGCATAGGTTAATGGAGCATTTTGAAGCTTTCAATATCACCGTGATCCTCAGAGAAAAGAACATCCTTGTTGATTCCCTGGCCACAGTGGCTTCAAGGCTGTCACCTCTAGAGGACTATGAAGCCTCTCGGTTCACTGTGGAACTACTCTACAAACCATCAGTGCCTAACAACATCTCTAATCAGGAAGTTCTTTGAAGGAGATGAACAGATCATAAACTTCTTGACTAACCAAGACAATTTCAAAGATTTAGCCATTGACGATCAGGTATTCCAGAAGCAAGCGATAGAAATTGATCCTCGAATAGGCCAGCCTATTGACAGATCAAAATCTCACATCATCCCAAAGGGGATATCTAATCTAGAAAGTTTGTTTGACCTGGAAGAACGCTTTAGGGGGGCTAAGAACGCTAAGACCGGTAGCTCCTGTCCCCTGCATGAAAATATAAATCTCGAAACCCCGGAAAATCCAAAGAATGTGAATCTCAGCAAGACCATATCTAAAGAGGAAAGAAAGTCTTATCTCAAACTGTTCAGACAATATCAAGATGTCTTCGCATGGTCCTACCGAGACCTAAAAACCTACGACACCCAGATCATTCAACACACTATACCATTGAAACATGAGGTGAAACCTTTCCAACAAAAGCTCTGAAAGTATCACCCATCCCTAGAGCCTCTCATGTATCAGGAATTAAAGAAACTTTTAGATGCCAAGATCATTTTCCAAGTTAGTCATTCCACATGGGTAACAAATCTGGTTCCTGTAAAGAAAAAGTCTGGAGAACTTCGCTTATGCGTAGATTTTAGAAATCTCAACAGAGCTTCAAAAAAGGACAATTACCTAGTCCCTCCAATGGAGCAACTCATGTAGACCGTATCTGGATCGGAGATTTTCTCCCTGCTGGACGGTTTCCCAAGTTACAACCAAATCCTAATTTTGGAGGAGGATCATTTAAAAACTACCTTCCGAACCAAGTGGGGAACCTTCACTTATAAACGCATGCCTTTTGGGTTAATCAACGCGGGAGTGACCTTCCAAAGGGCCATGGGTGTATCATTTCGGGGACTAATCAACAAGTGTGTGGTAGATTATCTAGATGATGTATCTGTGTATTCAAAGAACAGAGAAGAACACATCCAACACTTAACTCAAATTTTTGAAAGGTGTAGGAAATACGGTATATCCTTAAATCCAAAGAAACCATTTTGGGCGTCGAGGAAGGTAAGTTGTTAAGTCATATTATATCCCAAGCAGGTATTTGCATAGACCCATAAAGGATTAAAGTCATAGCTCAACTATCGCTGCCCCATAACAAGAAAGTTATGCAATCCTTTTTCGGGAAAATCAATTTTGTGAGGAAATTCACTCTCGATTTCGCGGAAATCATCAAACCCTTATAGAAGATGATTTGCAAAGATGTTGAATTTAAGTGGGATGATGAACAAAAGGATGCTTTCAGCAAAATTAACACTTCCATATCCCAGGCCCCTATGCTACAAAGTCTCGATTTCAATAGGGATTTCCTCCTCTATTCGCCTCCGACCAGTCGTTAGCTGCAGTATTGACTCAGAAGGATGATGACAACAATGAAGCTCTGGTGTCTTTCATGAGCACTAATCTCCAAGGAGCCAAGCTTAACTATCCTATTGTTGACAAACAGGCCTATGCTACATACAAGGCAGCAAAACACTTCAGGTCTTACATCCTCAAGAACCACACCAAAGTGATTGTGCCTCACCCTGCAGTTTGATCCTTGTTTACTCAGAAAGAGATGGGGGAAAGAAGAGGGAAATGGATGGCAGTAGTCCAAGAATTTGGTCTAGATATAAAACCTGCCAAAATTTTCAAGGGGCAAGGGTTGTGCAAACTCGCAGCAGAAGCCCAGGACCAAGCAAATGAAGATTCTGGATGGGAGAATGAAATGGAATTATGGTGTGGTGAAGCTTCATACATTTACCCAAAGCCTAAGTCTTGGTATAATAATATGACCTACCTCCTACACCATGGGGCATGCCTAGAAAATCTCAACCCCAGGGAAAGGAGAGCTCTCAGGTTAAAATCTGCACAATACCACCTCCTAAATTCGGTACTCTTCCGGATTAATTCTGATGGAGTACTCTTAAGATGTATCAAACATGAAGATGCAAACAAAGTCCTGAAGGAACTCCATGATGGCCCTATCGGGGGGCATTTCGCAAGAAACACCACTGCTCATAAGATATTGAGATTTGGTTATTATTGGCCCACCTTGTTCAAATATTCCCATACCTATGCCAGAAACTGTAAAAATTTTCAAGTAAGCGTCAGGAGGGAGAAGAGAGTGGAAATCCCACTCCATCCATTGATTGTTTATGGGCCTTTTGATCAATGGGGGTTAGATATCATAGGAGAAATCACACCAAGCTCTTCAAAACAACACAAGTACATTTTGACTACCATTGATTACTTCACAAAATGAGCAGATTCTATCCCTTTGACTCATGTAAATGAAAAAGTGGTGATCCAATTCATAGAGCGACAGCTAATCACAAGGTTTGGTGTCCCTTCTATCCTAGTTTTTGATAATGCAGCGTACTTCTCTTCCACCCGACTAACAAAGTTTGTTTTAGACAAAGGAATCATAATTAGGTACTTTGCAAATTATTATCCACAGCGAAACGAGGTGGTCGAATCGACCAATAAGAGCCTAGTAAGAATACTAAAGAAGACGGTTGCAAATAACCAAAGGAATTGCCATAATCTACTCCATAATGCTTTGTGGGTCGATAGGTTCACACCCAAAGAAGCCATCATAAATTCCCCATACTTCCTAGTTTACGAACAGAAATCCATTCTCCCAAATGGGATTTTCTCCCATCTCTTCAACTAGCCCAAGATTCCAACGGGGATCCCTCCTCGATCATACAACAAAGAATTGATACTATGCTCATGCTAGTAGAAGAGAGAGAAAAGGATAAGTCAAAATTCATAGCTCACCAGTAGATAGTGAAAAAGTGGTTTGACAAACATAAGGCCAAAGAGAAGGATTTTGAAATAGGAGACTTAGTACTGAAATGGGATGGAGCAAATCATCCCAAAGGGAAACATTCTAAGTTTCAAAATCTATGGCTTGGACCTTTCCAAGTGGCTGAGAAGATTGGGGCGGGCACTTATCGATTACAGAATCTGAAGGGGGGACCTGATGCCCTCCCAATAAATGGCCAAGCCCTCAAACAATATTTCCAATAAAATAAAATAAAATAAAAGGGGGAGGCATCTTGTTTTAGAGTTTTTAGGATTTTGAAATACTTTTCTCGCCAGTTTTCTTTTGCTTTCTGGATTTCTGCGCTTTTGAAAGTTGTGTTTAGCAGGACAATGGTTGACCTTAAGTCATGCGACATAGCGAACTCTGTTCTGAACTCATCTCTCACATACCAGTCGAAGCATTAAGGAAGAACAAAGATTTTGTGTCTACCTAGTAAGTCACCATTTGTTGAGCACTCAACACACCCTAAAAGTTCTATGTAAAATTTCACTTTTTGGGTACCACTTGATATTTTGGCATTGTCTAATATGGAAAATGTTTCCTTTGCTTATCATTTTTGTTTCTCATTAAGTCTTTAAAATCTTGCTTGGACATGTGAAAATCAATAAATTAAAAGACTAATATCTAAATTAGAGAAATAACAGTCAAGGTTTTCTCAGACGTGCTTAAGGATTTTGGCATCGGGAAGGATTAAGCATGAAAGAGAAAACTAGACAGAACCAATGTTGTCAAGCCCTGATCTTCATCGAAATCGGTAGACGTGAAATTTATTTTGCGACAAGCACCACCAAGAATGTCGTCGATGATCGATCAATTCGGCATCGACGAAAGGTTAAAAGAATAAGCATTGAATGAAATATGAAATAATAATCACCGACCTCCGAGACATTTTTGGTGTCAGAAGTTTTTTCAGGAGGATACCGACGGAAACATGCATAAGGATATCGTTAATTCCCGATCTACCCACTAACAAGACGACGTTATGGGACATTTTTTCTCTAAGATATGCTAGATACGACGCATTTAAAGTTTAATTAATTCCACAATATCGCACTAACTGCTAATTCATGCATGAATCAAAGGACCGTTGGAACCTTCCAATACAATGATTTTTCCCACCGCACCTCCGCCGTCAACCCACGTAGAATTTATTTGCAGAGTTTTGGCAATAGATTGTTTTGAATTTTACCCATTACTCGTATTAAATGGTTGATATGACTCATACGATATCTCCTGTTATATTCTCTAAGTCATTGAAAATAGGGCTAATCTGTGCACGAAGGAATCTGGATCATCCAAAGGAGTGAAACGAGCAGTCCGGGGATAACTTCCAAGGTCCAGTGAGTATAAAAACAATATTTTAGCAAGTGTTACAGGTATGTACTAGTCTATAGATGTTTTACGCTTTGTTTCATATGCGTTATCCAATGTCACCCTGCACACCTGCCTGAAGATTGTTTCTGGTTGTAGGAATGATGCCTTCGAAGAAAACCACCACCAAAAAATCTCTGAGAGCTCCAAAGCTACAGGAAACATAGGTGGGAGAATTTTCCTCCCCAGCAGTGGAGAGACAATTAAAATTCTCTCCAAAACCAGTGCTCGTCATCAAAATCACCACCAAGAAATATTTTGATCAACCCCCGGCCTTTGGAGACACAGAGGCAAACATTGGGACCTAGATAGTATTCTTGCGTTGGGAAGAAATTTTCAAGAATATTAAGTGGGAAGAACTCCCTGAATATACTCTGTAGAGCGATCCTGATACGAGAAGACTCGACAATGAAGTCCTCCTGAATGTCTGAAAGGCATATCTACACATGGTGGTAAGCAGAACTCCGGTATTTCCCTACATTGAACTCCTGAAATGGCTTATTGATCACACTGACACAAAAAAATGTTTGATTAATGACGACAACGATAGGTGTGTTGGTGTTTTTCTTCCATTAGAAGTGCAAAATTATTACAAGCTCAGAGAGTCAGAAGAGCGATTGAATAATGATTTTGTTTTGAGCCTCTATGAGAAGCACGATACCAGTAAGGTGATGGCTTCCTAGTGGAGAGAGGATAAAAAATTCACCAATCAGACCTCTGGCTGGTGCCCAACGGCCAACCTTAGAGAACCTTACATCTATCTAATGGCTCTCCTTTACAGATTGCTCCAGGTTTTCAGAAGCTTGGGTGTCTCTAGCGTATACCGTGGCCATTTCTGGAATAGGTTTCAACTGGGGTGCAATCATCTCCAAACAGTTGAGCACTTGCATACGACAAGCTCAAATGTTGAAAGAGGGAGAAACCTCGTCCTTTTACATGCATATTGTCTTTTGGATGTCGTTTGTGCCAAAAATACTTTCACTGGAATGAACTTAAGCTGGCACAGCTTTGAGTTCCCGTTCCATGTTTATTTCGGCATCTTTTGGGAGAACAGGTACAAGAAATCCTATTCTCTCATCTACGACCAATTTATCGCACACATTTACTTGTTTCTATTCAAAAAGGAATGTCCAAGGTTTTCAGACGTAGCCAAAAAGATTATATCGAAGGTTGGCCACTGGTATCTATACGAGCGCGACACCTACATCAGGGTTTTCGGTGCCATTGGAGCACCTCATCTGCTACCTGTCTATGTCCCTAACCGATTAATAGTAGGGGAAATATGTTATCAGACCATCCTGCAAGGGTACAGTGCTACTTTGGTAAAGGATAAGAAGTGGGCCTTCATACCTTATGGGTTTCATGTTGGTTTCTACATGGTGAAAGACACATCTCAGGCCAAGCAAGAAGGATTAAGCGAATTGGAGTTTCGATTCCAGACTGGTCGCTTTCGCAATAAAGACCCTAAAGGTTTAGTTCTGAAGCATGTGTCCCAAGTATCTTCCTACTGGCCATATGCCCATGACAAATTTGAGAATGAGATCTTCACCGAAAATGCTCAAGACTGGAATGAAGTGGTTGCAAGGATGGTAGACCCCAAGGCAACCAGATTCAAGGCTCTGAGTTGGGATGAGCAATCATTAGACCTTGAACAAACAGTTTAGGATACCATCAAGACTAGAGAAGAAATGACCTCAGTAGAAGCAGTGGGATTACCCAAGGGAATCACCGAGGCGGTGGAGATTGCCCAGGTAGCCCCGATACTAGACACGGATCTCTCTAAGGTTCAAAATGTGCAGGGAATGGGGTGACTAATGTATCAACAGGCCCAATGGCTAATGAATCAGATGCAGTACAACCCAGAGCTCATCATAGTGCCAAAATGTCCGACCAAAATTCCAGAAGAAATCCCAGCGGGGGCGAGCGGCCCTGATTTCATAAAACCTGGTAATAACAACGGGTCTAATAACCATGATTCCACAAGGTCGTCGGTTGGAATGCCAGCAGGTGAGACAATTCAACCAGAGGTAGGCTGAATATCAGTTGGAGCAGGTGTTCCTAATCCTTTGAAAGAATTTATAAATATATATAGCGATGATGAGAGCCCGGAGACATCTCTCAGGACCCCTGTGTAGATCCAAGAAGAAAAGGGACCTGATAAGGCTTTTTTTCCTAATATCGAGGTCTAGATCTAGGAAATCCCACGAAAGTAAAAAGAAACCAAAAATGTTCCTGACATAAAGAACTCTGAAGCATCAGAGACCCGAGCCAACGACTTGAAGGGTAAGTCGAAATCGGACGAGCCAAAAGGAGGATCCCCACAAGAGGAAGTCGACAATTCAACTGCCCACGAGAAAGTGTGTATCGGGTCTTTTCCCGACATCTCCATTTTGCTTGATACTCAGATCCCCAGTAAGTGATAGGCAGAGGTCGAGCCCTTAAAGTATAACGAGAAATTTGAAGAACACGGTCTGGAACAAGTATACATCGCTGGAAATCTGGGAAACACACTTACATGGGATGATCAACAGATTCCTAAACTGGTGGATGAGGTGGCTGAAATCTATGTGATCTCCTACGATAAAAATAAGAGGGCCATCGTCCAAATAACCACGAAGAAAAGGAGAATCACATTGGATCGCTTCGTCCTCATCACCACATAGAAGGATTTGATAAACACGAAAAATGCCAGAACATCCGAACTCATTGGTGTGGGGATGGAGATTTCGGACGCCACCCTGGATAGAGATAAATAGGATGAAAAAGAGTTGGTCGCCGCCCTAAAGGAGTTTGAAAATTTGTGTCACTTGGCTGAATATTTTAAGGTAACCACTCAAACCAGAGTTTATCTCAGAAGCAAGTTTGAAGCATCTTACAACAGGTTCACACACAGGCGGAACCTATTCACGGTGAAGATAGTCGAGCTCTAGGAAGACACTCTCATGGCACTCGCAACTTGCAAGGATGTGGAGTGATGGCATGAAAGGGCATAGAAATCCATATAAAGACTCAAATACATCGATGCAATTCAGCAGGTCCGAGATAAATAAGAACACGACATCCGAGTGTTGGGCAAAAGCAGTCTTGATTGTATGAAGTGATCAGTCGAATATTGGGCTAAGATGTCCTAGGAACCACATAGGGAAATTCAAAAGCAATGGGCCAAATGCGAGATTCATTGGGGTAAAATCAATGAAGAAATGAAGGATAGAGGAATCCCCGAGTTCGGTAACCCCGATAACTTCATCGACTTATGCGACATAATCGAATCACATGCCAAGCAGGATTCACTATGGGTCGAAGATCTAGCCAAGGTGACTGATACRTCACCAGGACAAGTGCAAATATTTATAGAAGATCTGATGAAGGATCAAACCGTGCTACAACAGTTAAACACCAATCTAGTGAAGTATCCAGTGCATGCAATGGAKATCAGAGGATTCTACGTGGATCTGATGGAACAGCACCGGTTTCCATGGGCTCAAACCTACAATGAACTATTTATCAGTTGGTTTGGGTATGAGAAAAGTAATTCTTTCAAATAACTATCTTGAGTTGATTGTCAAAGTAATTGTTAGAAGATGATGCCACGTGGCGTATTTTGCTTTTCTTAAACTGCACTTAGCCGTTGTTTTCAGTTGAACTTTAGATTATAAATAAAGACATCGACCAATTAGTTAATCCTTGATGGTTGTGGCAAGAACTCTTTCTTTCTGGTTGTTAAGAATTATTTTGAAGCTGCTTTGAATTGAGAAGTCCTTCTGGACCAAAGACAAGTTATTTTCATCAACTACATGTTTGATTGGTGGAGAAGAAATATTTCCTATCTTGTTTCATGAATGATGTTGTAATGAGTAAGAGAAATTAATTATGTTGTCAAGTTATCCGGTGCAATGTTTTCTTTTTCTTTGCTTTAATGATGAAGATGAATCATTGTGTTATTGTGTGATGAATGGTTCTAGTAGATGAATTATTTTGCTTGCCATTATCTCATTGCATATGTGTTTTCTTTCTGGTATTTAATATATCATAAAGTAATTGGATGCTCACATGGTTAATGTATTAATACTAGGCTTGTGGTATAAAATTTTCGTCTGCATGCTTGAACAGCGAGTTATCCCAAGTTCAACCTCATCCCCTTAGTTAAGCTTAATTCCATTTTTGTTGCCAAGTTGGTTTATATAGGCTTACATCTCATATCGGTCCCACCCAAGAGAAAATATACAAAAGAGAATAGTCCAAACTGAAGGAAGAGCCTTCACAAGAAAACGTAAATTCCATTGATGATTTGGTCGAATCGCAAGATCTGGAGAACCATTCCACTATTAAACATTGCAGAGTCTAATTGGGCCTTGGTGGCGGGTTTGGTTCTTATTGTTGAGTCAAGGTATTTAATACCCATCAACACAACCCACCATGCTCATTTAATTCATCATACCAACCATCAATCAAAGTCAAAGAAGGTATTTAATGCTCCTAGATATTTTTGTATGCAATATAATTTACATAGTCAATAAACATTCAATTAAATAGTTAATAATCTAGTTTAATAATTAATACATTAATTAATTGTACTAGTGTACATGTGTAGGGTATGTGTGCATAGTTAGAAGACACATATCTCATGCATGTACTAACGATAAACAACCACTTCCTCTAGTGCATAGTCCCTATATGATCACACCAAGGCATGTAGGACATTATATCAAGTAATGCATCATTTAATAATATTAACAAACAAAATTACACCAATTCATCAATAAATCATTACCACACTTAAAGTATCAATAGGAAATCAAAATGGATTTTTAAACATGGTAGGAACCAAGTGAGTAAACAATAGTGGCATCTCTAATCCCCAATCAGTATTCTCAACTAACATCGAAGCATCCTTCCTTCCTAACCTACTTCCATCTTCCATCCTATCATTTCCTCTACTATAATAAGATGGAACATCAACTATATTGACCTAACTGAAGATAGAACTCGTAAGTGGAAGTGTCATACATCTCTACCAAGCTTCCCCAGCAGGAAACTAGCAATCGCCATCACACGTCTAGGGGAGCGTGACTTCACACAGCCCTCCCATGACTCTAGGTTTTGGAGGATAAATGGTGGGAAATAACTCCACCCATCCTTATAGAACTAGGTTCAACACCCTACATCAAGCCATATGATGCAACTACTATTCTTATAGTCATGTCATAAAACAACCACTCTCGGCAAGTTGTGTATCATGTCAAAACCACACTTACCATAGATCATAGCAATATTTCTAAACACAAATTAATTAATAAGTATAACTTGTATCATATGTTATCTTCTTGATGTCTATGACATCTAAGTTACCTCATGACTATAGTCATTTGGTTATCACATAGCTCATCAACTTGTAGGTTAGTTCGCCAATAACACATATCCATGCATATACATCACAATTCCATATAAGAATCCATCTATGTATTGACATTAATTAAAAAAAGTGTTTTTTTTTTTTTTTTAACATGCCTTGCATTTGTTATACATTCACAACATAACTTGAACTAGTACCCATATATGCAAATTCCACATTTAAATTTGCATGTTGGAACAATTTTCATAACTATCATCCTTATGAACATATAACAAATAAATATTGATATGCAACACATAAATAGGTCCAGTTATACACATCTCAAATGTCTATATCAATCTAACTAAGTCCAATTAGTTAATAAGGAATGAATTACTAAGATGAGTAAAATAAAAGTTCTAACTATCTAAGGTCAAAATATGGGGTGTTACATGTCCAACAGTGACCAAAGAATCGACCAAAATGTGTTGAGGAACCTGTAGTCTCGATCGAATATGATGGTCTATGTTATCCCACAATGGACCCACACTCATTCGAAGAAGAGCCTGGAAATATATTATGTTTTGATGCTCTTCTTGCAGGTTGTGAGAATGGTCATCTTCGAAAATCGATCAACCACCACAAATACACAATCATTTCCTTGCTTGGTGGATGGAAGGCCAGACATGTAATCCATCGACATGGATTCCCAAGGCCTCTCGTGAGTAGGAAGAGGGGTGTATAAGCCTTGATTCTTGATGGATGGTTTGGAAATGATACAGGCAGTACAAGATCTGATATACTTGTTGACGTCATGTCGAATTTTTAGCCAATAAAAATGTTTCTGTATAACGGCCACAGTTTTCTCCACGCAAAAATGTCCTTCCATCTGACTGTAGTGAGCCTCCCAAATCATCTTTTCACACTCGCTTGCAAGAACACAGAGGTGGCCCAAATGGAATAACATTCCATATTGAATGTGAAAATTGTTGACATTCACGCATGTACCCAATAGTTGATAGGTGGTGGCGAAGTCAGGATCTTGTTGATAAAGTTGGGGGCACTCATAAGCCTCATGCCCATAGGAATGGAGCATGGTGGTGAGTGCAGCCATGGGAGGTCGACTGAGGAAGTCAGTGACACAACTTTTTCTCCCTTTCTTATACTTGATGTTGAGATGGAACTATTTCATGTATGTGGACCACTTTTGATGGAGGTCATTTAGAAACTTCCTCTATGTATGTATGAACTGTAGAGGCTTGTGATCAATGTGGATGATTGTCTCCTTTCCCAGAATGTAATGTTTCCATTGACGGCAGGATTATACAATGGAAAACATTTCCTTTTCATAGGTGGGGTATTTCTGGATGGTATCTGAGAGTGTCTCATTATGTTATGCTACTGGATGATCGTGTTGGGTGATAATTGCACCTACAGCATATTTGGATTCATCAATCTCAATATTGAATGGTTTTTGCAGATCAAGTAAGGAGAGTATTGGATTTGAGCACAAGCGATGCTTCAGATCATCAAATGCTCATTGTTTTTCCTTCCCCCATGCAAAATTTTCCCTACCACCACCCTTGGTCACTTGTTTGAGGGCCCATGCAATATGGTAGAAGTTGGAAAGTCCCAAGAAGCTTTGAAGCTCAATTAGTGTGGTCGGGGATGGCCAGTCATGAATGAATTGGATATTCATTGGATCCACATGTACCCCATGCTCATCAACAATGTATCCTGAATATTGGGCCATGTTCATTCCAAAGAAGCATTTTCCCAAGTTGGCATATAGCTTGTGTTGCCGCAAAGTGCTCAAAACATGTTGAATTTGTTGCATGTTCTCCTCCCAATTTTTGTTGAAGAAGAGGATGTCATCTAGATATACCACCACAAAAGAGTTTGTGAAGGGTCTCAATACATCATCCATCAACCTCATGAAAGTTGTTGGTGCATTTTTTAAGCCAAAGGGCATGACTAGCCATTCAAAGAGACATTATTTATATTTGAAAGTTGTCTTCCATACATCAGTCGGTTCGATGGGAACCTGGTGGTAGCCAGAATTTAGGTCAATCTTGTTGAAGAAATTTTCCCCCTTGAGTTGGTCAATAAGGTCATCAATTTGGGGAATTGGGTACCGGTTCCTGACTGAGATTTTGTTTAATTCTATGTAATCAATGTAGATCCACCAATTTTCATCTTTCTTCTACACCAATACAATCGGGTTGTCGCAAGCAGAGGAGTTGGTTATGATGTGCCCCTTTTGAAGCAGCTCTTGGATCTAACGCTTGATTTCATCATTTTCCATCAATGAGCGATGATAGAATGGTCCATTAGACAGAGGTGCACTGGGGGTTATATCAATTGGATGCTTGACCTCGCAGTGCATCGGTACCCCGGTGGGTGAAGAGAATATGTCTTTGTACTCTTCCATGATCCCATCCACTTGCTTATGCTGCAAAGAGAGGCTCTATGTAGAGGTCATGGATGTGGCAGTGACCTTCTGCTTACTATGAGCACGGATCACAAAGAAGATGAATTTCTCGGTCCATGAAATGACCTTAATTCATTGCTTAGCAAAGATTAAAGAAATAGTGATAGGCAGCACTATCTCTGGTATCATGTACAATTGTCTACCCAAAGTGATAATAACACTGCAGGGTATAGACTCATACACAACATGTCGCTTCCACAAATATGGTTGTCCTAAAAGTACATCACAAACTTCGAGGGGACAAATATCACACAATACCTCATATTTGAAGGGCTTGATGTCGTAGGGCATACAACATCGTTGGCTGAAGCAAAGATCTCTTCCTTGGCGAAGCTAGTCGATGGTGTAGGGCTCCAAGTGTGACGTCATCAGCAGGTCTAGCTTCTTGACAACCTCTCCTGAGATCAGGTTCTTCTAACGGCCACTATCGACATTGAAATGAAGCAGAGCCCTCTTTAGCCATATATGTGAGTGAAAGAGGCATTCCCCTTCCTCTGGTTCTGCTGGTTTGTTTGGCTGGACTTTGGTGGTATCGACAGTGGTGCTAGGTTCGGCATCAATAATCCACTTCCCTCCTTTTGTATTTGATTCAGACTTTGAATCTGCCTCTGACTCAAAATATTTCAGCTCAGCCACCAGTAACTACTTGGGGCAACATTCTTCGGTGTTGTGCCAAGGGATTTTATGGTATTCACACCACTTTCACGTGTCCTTCTTCGACTTCTCATTACCCTTATTGGGTTGTGGCTTGGACTGGATGTCCTGAGAGTGGATATATTTTCTCTATCCCTTGCATTGTGGGTTGGGGCCACCTTTGCCCTGCTTCGGCTGAGAGGAGTTTACAGATCCAAACTCTCTCCTCTTCTGCTTAAATTTTTGCTCCATCTTGATAGCATATCTATAATCCACACCTAATGATGTGATGTCCAAAAAATCCATTTATGTTTGAATGTATCTATGTATATAGTTACGGTATTTGAGCATCAGATGTCGTTCAGAGTCTTTGATACCAAATTTGGTGCGTAGGGTATGGAAACTATTGGTGAAATACAGTATTGTCTGGTCCAAATCCCTCGTATTTCTTCTCATATCTACACTCATTCTCTACATCGAATCTGATGTGTAGTAACATTTTGCATTGAAACCGAAGGTTGATATGTGCTTTGTGTGTACCCCACCATCTTGCAGGTGTAGCTTTTAAAGCAATATCTAATGTCGATAATCTTTTATTTTCCATAACCTCTACCTCAAACTTCATTAAAAATTCTTCTAAATTATTCAAACCACAAAAATTAGGAGGTTATCTTACCTTTGTACCAACCCATCTCAGCGCGCACGTCATTTTGGCACACCTCCTGGTAGATAATTCATGTAGTCATTGCTACCAGTTTTCCAGTCTTGTGTCAGAGTCTGAAGAACAAGAACTAATACTCCTCCAACTAAGCATTCGATCTAGAGTTGCATTGATATAATCCTCTTCACACGTGGTAGTTATGTATAGATGATTCACATCTTTTGTAAGAATATTGTTTGTTGCAAGTTCAACATATCGTCCTCCTTCTAAGGGATCTAATGGCGCAATAGCTTTGTATTCTCCTTATTCAAATATCATCTTCCTTGTCTTCAAATTGATAATATCATGGTTATCAAAATCTTTATCTAGACCCAACAGTGTTGGGTATGATGAAGTGTTGTCCATTATGTAAATGACTTCAAAATCATCCATGGTGCGCACACCATCTAAATCTACTAGAATCCCCTTCAACCTACCAATTGGCACCACTTTGTGTTGATTTTCCTACTTCAACTAAATAGGTGAATACCCCAATTGAGGTTATCCCATAGCCTCCCATGTCTTATTTGGTAGAACATTGACTTCAAATCCTAAATCTAGTATAATATCCCCCATATTGAAATCTTCTATGCTGGCATTCAATCTGAATTCTCTGTTGGTTCTTCTCTTCTTCCAAACCTGATTTATTATTTTTACCCCTTCTTCCCTGAGATTACACTTTTTTTTAAAATTATGTAGTATTTGTAAGGAATTTTTATCATTCAACAATTTGACAAAGGCTCCCAAGAAGTTTCTTAAGTTACTTACTTGTTCTGAAGACTACTCTTTGTTGGTATGATTAAATAATGAAGGCATGGAATACATTGGTATCTCATCTACTGGATTTGTTCCTGAAGTGGACGTAATATTTTGCTTAAAGATCTCATGTCTAGCTTCCTTGAATATCTCTTTCTCTTTGTGTGCATCAAACTTTTGTTACAGTGTTGTATTCTTCCTTACCCATTGGTACTAGTCCTAATCCTTCTTGGTTGCATCTTCTCGTGTCTTAGCTTCACCTCTAGTAACTATGCTAATATTCTTCATGTATTCTTCTCTATTTTCCACCCCAATCCATTACATGTTCCGATTAGTTTCATTCCTCGTGTCCTGTATTTTTATCAATAGTGTTGGATAGTCTTATGTTTCATGGTATGTTGCATGCAGGTGGTTGTGGGAAGTCTCTTTCATAATGCTTTAGCTTCTGACAGTTATAAAAAATAATTGGTCCTCGACCTCCTCCAAAGCCTTTTCCTCCACGATGTCATCCTCTGAAGCCTCCTCTATTTCCCTAATTATCATTGTGCGGTGTGTTATATTGCGGTCCTTTATTATACTGTGGTTGCACATTATTGTCCTACGGTGGTGTTGCACACTGTTGTGTAGGATTATATTGTTGTTGCCCCTGAAATTGGTGCGCATTGTATTGTGGTTGTGCTAGAAACTATTGTGTGGGATTATATTGTGGTTGTTGCGTATTGTTATACTACGGTTGTTGCACATATTGTCATATTGCATGTTCATCCTACACCTTGTATGTATCTGCAATCCTTTATTTCATCATCTCCAAGGTTCTCCAGTCCTTGTCTTCATGTCCAACTGACTTACAAAAGTTACAAAATGTGATCTTAGGTACTATTTGATACTTTTGCGCCAAGGGAAATAATAGGGATCATGCCTATGTGTTTTTCAAATTGCACACCATGGTCCTCCTGAAGCTAAATGGATTTTCATACCTACACCAATATACTTTGAAAATAATGGGCACTCATTCTTGTGGTGACCTTTTGTCCTGCACATTGTACATCATTCATCATCTCTTTTCTCCTTTCCTTTGTCCTGGTTCAAATGGAATGTTAAGTTCTTCAAATCTTGCTTCAGCTCTTCCACATTTGGATAGGTATGCTTTTAATCTAGTTGTAACTTTGCCTGCAGAGCCTCACCTTGACTTTAGAATTTATGTTGTCTCAAAGGATACTTCAAGTGTGTAAACAAAGAATTAACAAACAAATTTCTATGTTGAGTATCAGTAATAGTGTATTTCATTAGCCTCTTGAACTTATGGTCCACTTCTCAGACTAATTCTTCTAGTTTTTGCTTGATCTCTATCATTTCATTCATAAACTGGTCTTATGAGCTTAGTGTTGTGTCTATTTCGTCACTTGGATGATAAAAACAAGGGCACTTACAAGTCTATTTGGGCCTTCTAGACAAGACAGAGGTTAGTGTATGAATTAAACAATCTAAGCACATGAAATAAACAAACAACTAAGCTAGAAACAACTAAGAAAATAACTAAGAAAATAAAACTAAAATGCATAAGAAACTTTGAACCAAAATCAATCAACCAAATTACCAATGATTATGCCACCAATGGATAACTATATTAGTTGGAAAACACCGTAGAGAAAGGAGGACTTATGGATCCCCTCTTCCTCCTTGGGAGGGCTCTTGAGTCCCCTATTTGAGATCTCTTCTTACAATGATAAACTAGAAATCAAATGGTGAAGAAATCCAAGCCTATTCCCTCAAGAGGTGAGGTGAATATATTATTGAGATGTTGTTAGAATGCTCCAAGAAGAAAAGAGGTTCCTTGCAGGAGATTAGAGGCAGCATAACAATACTATGAGATTCTTAAATTCTTATTGCACCCATGGCCTCCTTTTATAGCATGTATTTCAGGTAATATCCAACTGGTATTTCGTGTGAACAAGGGGCCCTTTAGGGCACCCTTAGGTCTTTGACTAGCCCCTCATTCGAATTCAGCTCGAATTTGAGGTTCAAATCAAGTTGGGAGCTGGTCCAGAAATGGGTGGGGACCGACAAGAACCATAAATGTGTCATTCATAGGAGTGTGTGGATTTTCTCGTACACAGTCGTGCATATGAAGCATTGTGTTCTCTACGGGATTTTTTAGCCCGCGCATTGTGCGGGCAATTCCTCTAGTGTTTCAGCGCATGTCAACTTTTTGACCAGTTGTATAGTTTTTGCCCTTTGGAAATGTATTTTTGGTGTTGTAGGTGAACTAATAGGTGTTTGGAGATGTTGTATTCCTGCAACCATTTTCATGTAATGTTGCGGACAAAATTTCAGTGATAACAGATGCCCCCTGATGTGTGAGGTTAGGAGCATACGTATAGCCAAAATACATCAATGTTTCTTCTACTGAGATTATCATTGTAAGGAAGAGTGATGAGAGGAACTATGAGAGAGATCTGTCAGAGGGAGAGGGAAAACTGTGGGAACCAAACCTTTCTCTAGTTGGAGAAATAAAATCTGTATACAAACGAGGCGGGCATACCCCATGCTCGTGTCATGTAACACAAAAAGCTAAGACAGTAACTGAAGTTGTATGTTGATGTAGATAACTGCAACACCCTCTGGGGTGGTTTGATAATGGCAGATGACAATTATGTTGGGGAACATACTCTGAAAAAGAGGCAATGACGCATGTAAGAAGTGTTGATGACTCGTAGGCATTGATGGCCTAACAAATTCAGAGGTCTTCGGCTAGTATAAAAAAACTGCAACAGTCACATAGTAAGACCCACCATAACATGAGATTGTGTTGGGAGTCAAATGTTAGGGGGGTCAATGACAGTAGAGAGAAATGATGGTTCTCTCTGTGCCGTTTGAGACTCCTCATTGTAAAAGTAATGAAAGTCAAGATATTTTTTCCCTTCTATAAATGGTGTTGATGTCGACAGAAAGGGAGACGCAACTCCAAGAAGCAAAGGGTTTCATGGAATCCACTAGATAAAATTAGGAACTAATAGGTAACATGACCGACGTCAAGATTCGGTGAGACTCAAGACTTCCCTTGGTTGGGGATATATGTGAAGGATGATTAGAAGCAACCCTGAAACTGGATCTAGTGTCAGGGGGACAACTAGACATGGGGTTAAATTGTGCCAAAGGCATGAGAAAGTGGAAAAACTCAGAGATCAGGGGTACATGGAATGTAGGATACTCGGGGTTTATGTACGATGTCAACATGATTAGAGGATAGTGAATTCCCCAACCAAGGGCGACATGGGTTGCTTTGCCAGAAAAAAGAAGGTCGTCAAGGGAGACAACAAAAAGCTATGTAAATGCTGGAAACAAAGGATTTTTACAATTACCAAATAAATAAATAATAATTTGGGATGAGTGTACAGATACATAAATGGGTGCCCCAGTGTAGGATGGCATGGCCTGTGATGGCGCAAGGTGCGTGGAGAACTGGTGGAGGGTGGGGGCCCCATGGGTGGGTTTCTGTATGAGGTAAATGAATGGAGGGCACTCTGCAGATGGGAAAATTGATTGTGGATGAAATGGAGGGTTAATGATACTATGGAGGCGTAGTCAAAATAGAACCATGATGAGATAACCCGAGAGTCCATTGGGAAATCTATCAAAATGATGAGAAGGAGTTTGTGGTTGATTCTCGGAAATGTGTAAGACTATTGGGACTCCCATCCCTAGGGGGTGAAAGTAGCATGAGTGTCAAAGTGCCAAGGGGGACTATGAATGGAACAACTCATGTGGGGGAGAGTGCTACCTGGTGACAGTACCAAAATGCAGCAGAGGTGACAGTACTGCAGCGCCGGATGTAGGGACCCTAAAGGCGAATGTCGGAGGTTGGTACTGGGAGATGCAATTGATATTTAGAGGGAATGATTACATGCCGGTGTTGATCATATACCTGAAGCAGCTGCGCTAGTTTGTGATGACCAAGTACCTCCACACATTAAAACCAAATACCCGACGTGAAAAATATCTGAAGATAAAGAACATATAATAGCTATTTGATAATTTTGAACATGAGCATGTGTACCTGGACATGATGTGAGAAAAAATACTCCCCCGAGGCCGAGTACGGATGGTGACCCGGGGAATGTGACTGTGAAGGCAGTGGGATCCTGATCCCGTGGCGGAAGACGGATCAGAAAACAGAGACTCTAAGCTCTTGTAACTGAGTGTGGAAGTTTGGAAAAAGGGACTATATATGGTTGTGGGTCCCACAATGACACCTCATTTGTACCTGTCTCCATAGTGAGTTGATGGGAGGATTTAGAGGATATCGGAAAGAAAAAGTGCTTTCTTGCTTTTGGGAGTTGAAAAATCTAGGTCGTATTTCTAAAGGATGATGATCCATCAGGCAATTTTACCATTAATATGTCGTCGACTAAGCAAGTACTGCATGGGGTTGGAATCTGCCACGACTTTGGTAGTGCGAAACAAGATGTAATAACGCAGTTTATGGACTGTGAGGACAACTGCAAGGGAGAGTTTCTCTTCATGATTGTATTTCAGGGGTGGTCCTAGAATATTTTTATTGATGTAGTAAATAACATGCTCACGACCATCATCCCCTAGTTGGACGAGAACTCCTGCTACTGATACAGCTAATGCTGATAAGTAGAGGAGGTAGTCACAATTGTAGTCGGGAGGACTAATCAAAGGGGCATTAAATAGCGCTATTTTCAAATCATCAAAAGCGGATTGGGCATGGTCATCCCATCGGAATGGGATATCATGATTCAGTAAGGGAAATAAACCATGCGCACAAGTGGCATAATATGGGACAAAGCATCGTAAAAAAAAAAAAAATTCCTTGTAAGCTCTGCAGTTGGCGCAAATTCCTAGGTGGTGGAATTTATGTGATAGCTTGGACCTTAAGGGGGTCCACTGTGATGATGTGTTAGGAGACAATGAACCCTAGGAGGCATCTGGTGGTGATGCAAAATACACACTTGAGGGGGTTCAAGCAGATATTGTACTGGCGACATCGTTGAAAGATGATTCGTAAGTCATCTAGATGTTGAGATTGTTTCTTGGATCGAGCTGTGAGGTCATCCAAGTAAGCGAGGATGATGCGAGAAAGATCATGGAAAACATAAGTCATAGCCCATTAGAATGTGGCACCGTCGTTCTTGAGTCCAAAAGGCATGACACGATACGCAAAAGTACCCCACGGGGTGGTAAATGCGGTTTTATATTGATCTGCTAGATGGATTTGGATTTGATTTAGCCAGAGAACCTGTCCATGAAGGACAAGGCCTCGTGGCCGGAACAGTCATCGATAATTTGGTCGATGAAAGGGATTGGGAAGTTGTCTTTGGGACAAGCATGGTTGAGATCGCGAAAGTCAATGCAGACGTGAACAGTTCCCTCTCTTTTGTTAACGGGGATGGGGTTGGAGACCCATGACGTGTATGCAATGGGGTATATGAACCATGCAGCATGTAGTTTGTCAATTTCAGCTGTGATAGTCGCGAATTTGGATGGGTGAAGTGGTCGTTGTTTTTGACGTACTGGGGCAACATGACGCCATGTGTCGATGGGATGTTCAAATATAGAAGGATCGAGGTCGAGCATCTTCGTATATGACCAAGAAAAAATATCTCGGTATTCATGAAAGATAGCTTTGTAAGTCGTGAGTTCATCAAGGGAGCATGCGGTGCCAATGGTGATTTCCTTTGTGATTCTTGGTTTGATGGAAATGTCGATTTTGATAGTGGGGAAAATGTTGGCCATATTTTCTTCTTCAAAAGCATCGAGGGTAGGGATAGGGTTATTGAACCAATCTATATTCCCGGATGGAATAAAATCCTTGGTTTCGATTGCACATATGGAGGCTTGGCTAGGAGGGTCAAAGGCTTCCTGTGAGAGAAAGAGTGCTCTGTGATGGAGTGTGTTCCATGGGAAATAGGGGGTAGTTAGTTCCTCTAGGATATCTTCGTCGCAATGGAAAATGCGAGAATATAGGGGGTCCGGAGAAGTAACATTGGTGATTGTCACCGTGTGAGTGTCTTCTGGTGGTGAAGATGTAGAGGGGATATCGCAACTATGGTGCGATGGCGTTATTGTCATAAACCAAATGTCCAGGCACTGTGGGTTGTAAACTATGGTCGAGGGTAAGAATTCCTAGGGGAAATGAACCAGAGAATTGGGAGGATTTAGGGGAAAATCCTCAGACAGTCTATCCATGAACCATGGAGGGATGGGAAGTGACTCAGGTTCAAGGGAGGTGATGTGAATAATATCTGGAGAAGGAATAGGGGGAATCACTTGCATCACATGAAGTGAGGTGGTTGGAGGATTTTGAATAAGGGCCACTTGATGATGCATGTATTCAATGATCAAAGTACATTGGTATGTGAAATGATCAAGTGATTCACAAAGAGAGAAAGGGCACCTCATTCGTTCGTTGATTGAGGTTGTGACATAATGGATGTTGGTGATGTGAGTACCCAATGACGTGGGTGGAGAGGGATCTTTTTGAAAGCTTTGGCGTACTGTCATCAATGTTTGTCGAAACTGAGGTAGAGCTGGGAAATGATGGGTATAGTGACCATATTTTGAATAGATGGCACACGTGAATTTAGTTCACAACCCTTTACTTCTTGTAGTAGGGTATGTTGTGGTAGTACTAGGTGCGCTTGGTGAAGTGATGAGTGATGTGGTTTCTCGAGGGAGTTGGATCAAATTGCGTAACTCGAGAAGAGAAGGAAATCTATTAGTGGGGTGTCCCTCTCATTCGCATAGTGTGCAAGGAGGTTGAACTCGGGGAAGAAGTGGAGCAGTGGGGTCTTTCTTCTTCCGTCTGCCCCCAGCCGTGGTAGTAGTGCCAGCTAGTGGGGGTGATGGTGGTGTGGTCAGAGTTAGTACTGGAATCTGCATCAGGATTCCCTTTAATTGGGGAGGGAGGGATGGTTAGGGAAACATCGCGGGTGGGTGTAGATACCATACTGGAATGGCGAGCACCATGTTAGGAAGGGTAAGAATTGCGGCTACCTAAAAATGTTGTACGCCCGGTGGGGGGTAGAAGAAGGGGATTTGGGTGATGGCTTGGGGAATTGTCTCCCAAACCAGGATTTTCCCTTGGGGAAGGGTGAAATCGAGGATAAGTGGTGTCGTAGGGTTCTCAGGTAATTCCTGAGGTAGAATTTTTTCAATTGGTGCGACGTCGAGGGGTGGAGAAGCCTCATTGGGAGGAATGGTATCTCCATTTTTAGTTCCATTAGAATATATGACACACACTTGTGTTGAGGGGTCTATGAGCGATGGTGCTCCATGGTATTCCCCCAGCAAGGATGGGTCTTTGAAAATTATGGGGCCCATATCTGTGAGTAGATATGCATCGGAACTAATGCATATGAGAGGTAAGATGTTATCAATGTTGGAGGATTGATTAGGATCATAATGTGAAACTTGGTCGATGGTGATGATTTTCCCACTGTGGGGGAACATCGTCGTTTGAAACACAGAAGATGTCATTGTATTCATATCGTAGATGGAGTTGTGTCTAAACAAGATGTTGTAATTGAGCGGGGCGTTGATAACCTCAATGTCGATAAGGATGGCTTTTCCCCTGAGTTCAATGGGGACATTTTGAAAGATCCCTTCAGGGGAGGATGGTCGACCATAATAGGCTCTTAAAGTGATGGCGGATGGTATTAGGTCAGGGGAGCCAAGTTTCTGCCATACAATTTTGGACATGATGCATGTGGATGCACCTTCATCAATGATACATCGATGAACAGTGATGTTATGAATATTGACTGGTATCTAGAAAGCTACCAAAGCAGAGAGACGAGGTTCCCCACAATCTAGATCAAATGTGATGAGTCTAGTATCAGCTGGGTCGACTACCCCCAACATGAATAGTAAGGATTTCCGTTGAGTGGGACAGGTTTGGAGAACTTCCAAAATGGACATGGTTGCAGGGGATTGTGCCAAGTCATCGACTAGACTATAATTATGTGTCGCCCTAACCTAAGGATTGTTTACATTTTGTCGTAACGGGAAGTGAGGGATACGAATGGCGGGTTTAGTGTTAGGGAGTGGAATCATCAAGGGTTGTCCAATTGTAGCTAGAACTGCTTCTGAAGTGGTGGGAGTAGATTCATGGGGTGTGTTGTATTGACGACTACGCATTTGCAAAAGAATTTATTCTTCTCTATTTAGGAGGATGTTGTGATCCGCTAGATTTCCAAGGATTTGATACTGTCCCATTTGTGGTGGGGCAGGATGCATCTCCTGCTAGGTATTCATCACACCTTGGTTTGGAATAGGGTTTTGAAACACATCCGGGGGTGGTTGTTGCAAATACTATTGTGGGGCTTGTTGATGGGCATGTGGTGTTGGAGGACAAGGCACGTTCATGGAATCTTTCATCCATTTGAAGTCAGAAATTTGGGGGAAATGGTGAGTGTAATGACCATGCTCACTACAAAGGACATAATGGAAGTTTGTTTGGAGGTTGTTGTTGTTGATCCTCCCTTAGCATTTGTTTTTATTTTCCCCTTGGGGGTTTTGGTTACCTTGGTTTTGGTTGCCCCCAGCAAGTTGGTTTTGTTGGGGTTTATTTCCCCCTAGTCCTATGTTATTATTGTTTCATTTTTTTCCTTTCTTTTTGGAATTATTCGGCTGATGGGCTAGATTTTTTGTATTCATTTTTTCAAAATTTTGAAATTGTTGAATGGGAGAGAGTTGAACAAAGTTAACAATAGCGTGTGGTTGTCCTTATGAAGGATAAATTAGTTGTGGAGGACTAGGAAATGGAAAATACAGATTATTTTTTGGCAATGATCCGTAGGGTGCATAGGAAGGCATAGCGCTTTCACTAGTGCCCAAGTTATCAGCTAAGGTAGAGAGGGTGTCTGAACTTGGTTGAGAGGTCAAGTGCATCATGGGTGTCGGAAAGGGTCCACTCATAGATGGAGGGGGGGGGCTAGGATATGGTTGTTGGTAAGGGGGAGGAGGGTAGTAAGATGGACCTCCATACATCGACGGATATTGAGGTGTACCATACATGGGTGGTGGTTGTATGTACAGATTATGGTGTGTTGTGGTACCGATCAATCCATCCACCGCATGAGACATCCCAGGTTTGTCCTGGCCAAATGGTATGGGTCTCGGTGTGTCAGGTATTACTGTGTATAAGTAACCCGGCTGAGCATAAATGAGCTCGTACTGTTGAGCCTTGTTCATGGATTCCTCTTCAGTTTGGGGGAAGGTGGAAGCCACATATTTGGCAAGGATAGAGACGAGTGATCTAAGAAACCAATCGAGGCGTTGTTCTTTGGTGGTTTCAGCTTTGTATAAACTACGTCGTTGACGCCATTCATGAATGTGGTCGACGATATGCATGGTTGAGGCTTGTTTACACTTGGAGAGTAGTTATAGACCATTGTCATGACAAACTGGTAGTTGAAAGAAGGTCAAAAATGTTTTGGCCAAGGATTCAAAAGTCACATGGGACTCTAATTTTTCATCCACATACCATTTGGCTGATGGACCAGTGAGTGTGCGTTGAAACAACATTAAGAAGACAGATTCATACATGATGTTGTTTGAGGAGCACCATAAGTGTAAGGTCATGACATGGTTGGAGGGATCTTCACCCGACTTTCCTTCAAACTTGGGAATGTTTGAAGGTAGTTTGGTAGGCATATTGGGCCATGTGGGGTCATGCAATATAGGGTCATTCGTGAGTTTAGTCAAATCGGGGATATTAAGGGACGCCAAATATGGCATGGGGGGTGGTGGTGGAGGATTAGTTCCAGCCATGGTGTGATCAGGTTGTGTACCTGACCCTTGAGGAAGGTTTGGTGGGGTTGTACCTCTCCCTTGAGACGAAGTTTTTCCCCTCCCTCCTTGTGAAGGAGAGCTAGTGGATGGTTGGATTTGGATGGTTGGCTTTGGGAATTGGACCCAAGTAAAGGTGATCCCAAAATAGTAGCACTCACAGGGGTGTGAGAGGGTTGATCCAGTGAGTTGGAAAGACTAGGAACTCTTCCTAGGATAGGAGGGAGATTTTTCAAGCGTCTGGAACAATTGGGATTATGTGGGTCCCCTGTGATGTTCGACTAGCAAAGTGAATGTGTAAAAATGGTGATGAGAGAAATAAGAGACTTGTATAATTTGTACCTTCACAATATATCGCACAATTGCATGTAATCAAATGAGCATCATACATAAATCAATTGAAAAGAATCATACATGTGGGTAGGTGGATTTTGTCCGCGTAGGAGAACAAAGAAAACAAATGCTCGTGTCTTAAAAAGACATAACGTCCTTCCTCTCAAATAGCACTGGACCTTCCAATAGCACTCAACAGTAGGGTCTGAAGCCACCAAAAGAGGAACTATTGAAGGATGAAACAATCAGTTATAATGAGGGGTAGAGGGTGCATATCCCAAAAGAGCTGGCGATATTTCCCAATAGCCACACAAAATCTGATAAAGGTGCAATTGCAGACCATAATTGCCACCTGGGTAGATGTCCTAAATTTGGTCACTAGGTACCTTGTGTTGGATTACTAAGAGGGGGGATGAATCAGTAATAGTGTAATTATAATCCTTTTTCTTCAAATGTTATATCAATGTAGAATTATTATCCAATAATTAGTAGTAAGAAATAAACAATCACACACATACACAGTACACCAGTATTTTACGTGGAAACCCAAATCGGGAGAAAACCACAGAATGATTTTTCTTATATGTCTTGAAGAATTACATTCATTGGAAGCACCAACTTCCTTTGTTTTCCAGCTGCAATTGGAAGGAGGCTCCAACCCCCTAGTTTCTCAGGCTACAACCTGAGAGAAGCTCCAACTCCCCAATTCTCTGGCTACAACCAGAAGGAGGCTACAACCCCCAATGTTCTCTGGCTACAACCAGAAGGTGGCTACAACCACTTTTCCTTGCCCTGTCCTGCCACCCTGAAGTAGAAGAAGAATGATGGAACCACTCTCACACTATCACTGTGAGATATATCACTGTAAACCTGTACCAATAAATCTGAACCATGCATCAACCATGCATCAATCTGTACCTCAACCTGTAATCAACCTGTACCATAAACAAGTGCATCAACCATTCACCAACCTGTAATCAACATGTACCATAAACAAGTGCATCCAACCATGTACCAAGTGTTATCACTCCAAGAAACCCTCTGTGGTTGCAGACCAAAGGTGCTTGGTAACTTAAGAAATGAATGTTTTTGTATTTTGTAAAGGTGGATCAATGGGATAACTCAATTCAACTTATGGCATTCAGACATCAAAATGATAAACAAATAGACAGTGCTCTCCAAGATTGGTTAAAC
>JASDQU010102770.1:359290-371006 GCA_032191745.1 Picea mariana
TGTGAAGTGTCTCTTCACTGGCAGGGCCAACTTCTCCCACTGGGTGGTTATAACCACCTTAATTACATTTTGGGGCCTCTTTAATATCTGTTGGGGCCGACTTCTTATTCTGCCTAATATAATTAACATTTGACCAATCCGCAAAAGGGGATTTGGTCCTATTACAATAGCCGACAAGATCAATCCACAATGGGGATTGATCCAATGAATAATATATCAAATAATAATAAGAATACTCTTTGCAGTTACATTATTTCAACAATCAGATGGAGATAGTTTCCAGTAGAGGATGCCACGTGGGAATGCGACTAGATCTTGTAGCATCTTAACTTTTAGTTGCTTGAGGACAAGCAATCTCAGGAAGGGAGGATTGTAATGTACCTTTCCAAATTATCACTTCACAAGATTGACGTAATAGCCTAAGTGATTCTCGTAGGCTATAGTCAATGGAATAAAAAGGGGATTAATTAATTAGTTGATGTCATCGGGGTGAAAAAACAAACTTTCTTAAAAGTGAGATTGAGTAATTAATCAAAAAGGTGTTTTAAGTGACTTTGAGTTTATAAAGTCACTTTACTTTATGAAAAGGGTAAAAGGGTTAGCAGAAGGTTGAACGAGGAAATAAAAGAGGAATGAGGGAACCCTCTCTCATTATGCATTGTTATTTTCTAAAAAATAATTTGGGAGAGCTCTTGTAGCTTTGGCTCTTGGGACGAAAACCCCTAGAGAAGAATATTGGTTTTGATGGTGAAACTATCCACCCTGGTTGATCATAGAAGAAAGATCATATAGATCTTTCAATGTGCTTCATTGTGGTTGAGTTTCTCATTTTGATGGCTGATTTTTATCGTTTGGTGGCTGAGTTTTGATTGTAAAGGGGTTGAGTCATCTTGAGGAGGATGAGTTCTCATTGTGGAGGACCAAATTGCTTTGTGGCTGCTTTATTTGCATAAGAGGGTCAAGTTACCTTGTTGTTGGGTTGTATCATCTCATTGGGGGTCGAGTTGGTTGTTAGTGGGCGATTTCACTTGTTGGAGCAAAGATCTAGTATTTGGGTGAGTTCCCTTACCTTGGGGCCAAGTTACATCTGTTGTGGGACAAGTTTCCTTGTTGGGGTCACATTTTCCTGTAGCTAGGCCGAATTCTCTTTGAGCAAAAGGTCGTTTTGACTAATAGTAGAACTGTATCTTATTGTGGAAGCTATTTGTTGTCCATGTTGTTCAGATTTTCTTTATGGGAGTGATATAAACCCCTAACACTGACCAAGGATTGTAACAGGTTAGAGATCTAAATAAAATCAAATATTTATGATATTTTCATTGTTGTTATTGTGATATTGTTAAGTTATTTTCCTTTGATAGATTGTTGTAATAATTTATATGCAAAATGAAGAATGTGTGCAGTATCCAAACCTCAAGCATCCCATAAAACTACATGAAACAAACCATACAGAAAGACCCTAAACATAGTAGCAGCAAGAAGAAGGTTTATATGGGTTTTAGAGTGTGTTTTCAAAATATTTAACGAAAGTCATCACCCAAAAATACACATTCATTGCCACAATAGAAAGCAAAATTTGTGACGGGGTAGATTCATTACATAGTGATTAACCAAATGCAATTCACGATGACTTTGTTTAACTAAGTTTCTTTTATTATTTAATTAGTTTATAAAATAAGTGAGTAAAGTAAAAGTGTTTATGGTGGGACGATTAAACCAGTGTAGTTCATAAAAAGGTAAAGTCAAGTGTTTATGCTGGGACGATTAAAAGTTTCCTTAAAAAAGGAAAGGGGAGTACAAATGGTTATGATTTTTAACTTTCACATTTGCATTGTTATAATTGTTATATAATTACAGTTAAGGTTTAAGTTATTAACACAATTATTTGCTTAATGTGTTCAACATCAAGCAAGCCAACTACGCAGTTTTTTTTATTATTTTACTTTTGTACCCCTCTTCCTTTGCTCAAGAATTTGAGAGGAGTATGTCAAGATATCTAGATCGAAAAATAATTAAGTACATAAGGGAGGGGAACTTAAATATGGGTCACCTACGATTGAGGAGTATGCCAAGATATCTAGAAATTTTAGTCGGAAAATAATTAAGTACATAAGGGAGGGGAACTTAAATATGGGTCACCTACGATTGAGGAGTATGTCAAGATATCTAGAAATTTTAGTCGAAAAATAATCAAGTACATAAGGGAGGGGAACTTAAATATGGGTCACCTACGATTTTTTTTTGGTAAGTTGGTTTTTTTTAAATAAGTAGTAGATGCTTGTTTTAAGTATTCAAAGTAAAGTAATATATTATGTATAACATGTTTTGTAGGTTTTATTTAAATATAATTTTTTTTCAAAATAAGTAAATTAAATGTAAGAAATATCTAAGAGAAAATATAGGAAAGAAATATTTGAAGATTTTTATATTAAGGAAAGTTTTAAGGATTCATATTTAAATGTAAAAATTTTGGTGAATTTTACTAATTCTTAAAATGTCAAACCATAAAATGATGGACAACATTTTTGTAAAAATATTCAAATTTCTAAGGATTGAAAATTTTAGTGATTTATCTAGTAAAATATTTTTATCCAATAAAATTTGAATAAATCCATTTAGAAAAAAATGGAAATTGATGAATCTCTTTTTTTGAAAAGAAAAAAAAAACTTACAAATTTAGTTCAAGATAAAATTTTCTCTTCTAAATAAATAAATACATATTTATGTTATTATTAAAAGAAAGGATATTTTTTTTACTACATTATTAGGAATGTTATGTTACTAAAGGTGCTTCATTTATCTTGAATTTTATCAAGAAAATAAATATGAATATTCTTAAAAATATATATGTATATTGTAATTATCTCTTTATAGACTTATAATTATTAGTTGTCTCAAATTTGACTAATTTGGCTTGTGTGAATAAATACAAATAGAATTGTGATTGGAACAAATTTAATGTGAAATGAAAAGTCCGTGACTTTTATATATTGACCCTTGAAAAGAATCTAAATGATGTTTTACATATCTAGCCATTGAAATAGATATTATTGTTCCATAAATTTGCATAGTTTCCTATTAAGAAAAGCTAAATGAATATGATGGATTTTTTTATATGGTTATATATGTGTGTTTCACAGAAAATCAATTTGAATGTCATATATTAGGTTTAATAAGGATTTTTATTTAATATGATATCTTACAAATTATTTACTTTAAATGTTGTTTTTTGTGAGTTTTATTGGAAAAAACTAAGTTAAAAGGATGTCACTTGGGACTAGCTTCTACTAATGGGAATGTGTTTTCTTTTGTGAGTTTTGTTAGAGAAAACTAAGTTACAAGGATGTTAGTTAGGAATAGTTTCTACTAATGGGAATGAGAAGAAATGATTATTTTTATTTTTATTATTATTATTATTATCATTATTATTGTTATGTATGTATTTTACAACTTACTTGTAAAACAAACATTGGTCTTAATCATTTAATTGAAAGAAACAAGCAATAAACCTTTCATTTTTATGTTGTATAATAATTTTTGATATCATGGTTTAATCTTCATGGTAATTGGACATTTTGGTTGGGATTATTGAACTAAAAAATTGAAGATAAATTTCAATGTGTTGTATATAGGGTTGTATGCAAAACCCGATTGTGACCCACAATCTCCATGTCATGTATTCCACTCGCAATCTTTTACATAATTAACACAATAGGGATTCCCAACGATGCCTTGCTCTATTCTTATTTTGAAGATAACTCTTTGATCCTTTGAACCAACCAACCACGAAATCACAAGTGACGGCTTTCATAAGATAACAGCATCAAAGTTCAGATTAAAACGCAACATTGCAATCAATCAATCTCCTCCTCTTGGTTTATGTTTCCAATCAATGATCATTGTTTATCTATATAACAAAAGAATCTCGTTCACTTCTCTTATGTTGAGCCACACAATGCATGCTAGAATCACGTGTACACGCAATTTTCCTTGAATTGATCAACTTGAAACTTTGGGGCATGAATATCATGCATGCCATATATATGGTTGCACCTTACGAAACATGAAGGCCAACAAATATAAAATATAATGTAAAAAACTCGTTGCTCCTTGTTGTGCAATGGCTAAGCTAAATGCAAACACAATTCAATAAATGACTTAGAAAGGCAATTGGTTGATATTCCTACCGACATCAATGGAATTACAAGATAGAATGACTTGTTCTTCCCATGCATTGTATATCCATGTTTAATGAGTGGGACTATTTTTGTAGAATGTAGATGCATCGGTCTCTTTATTTCCTTTGTTTGACCAGATGGTGATTCGGGTTCTCACATATCCATCTCACTTGAGAATCTTAATCATTGCTACCTTATTAGTCCCACCTCTCTTTACACTAGTCACATTCACATTACACCTTCTATGATTTATTCAAGTTTGAGGCTTCCAAAGACAGCCAAAACCGATATCTTCACTCAAAAACTCTACTTTTATGCCCTTAAAAATAAGGTTGAAAATAAACATTTTTGGTAGTGTCTGAAAAAATATACAACCAATCTTCCACGGATAAACAAGATCATAGCTAGAGAATTCAACTTAGTTTTGGATTCTGAAAAGAAAACAAAAAAAAAGGTTTATATCTGAAATGGTGGAAAACGTCATTGTCAAATGAAAATTGATGGATGTAAAACGTGCAAAAGGTAAATTCACATGGATGAATATGAGAGTTGGGAGTAGAATATTTAGATAGATTCCTCATTCATGATCCCTATCTCGACAAAGGAATTAACCTTTCTTTGAGAATCATGCCCAATGCAATCTTTGATTGTATAATAGTTTACTTAGTTGCCTCAAATGAGAGGGATCCAGTCCCTATCCCATTTTGTTTTGATTTGGCATGGTTCTCTCAAGAAGGATTCCCAGACTTGCTAAAGGAGGTTTGGGCCACTCCATTTATTTGGCTCACCCTCTTATGTATGAGAAGAAGAAACTCAAAAAATGAAAGGGAGGATAAAGAATTGGATCAAACCTAAGTCATGTCATCCTCATAAAAAGCAAAAGAAAAAACAAGAGAGATTGGTGGACATTCAATCAAAAATAGAGGGGGGGGACTCTCAAATGAACTTTGGAAAGTGGAAAAAACAACAATTGAAGCACTCCACAAAGCGTATGTAGATAAGGAACATTATTGGAGGGTCAAATCTAGAATTTTGTGGCTAATAGAAAGTGACAAAAATACAATTATTTTCATATGCAAACAAATGAGAGGTGGAAAAATATTCTTCATCACAAATGATGACCATCTAAAGGGTTTTGAAGACATCAAGTGACTTTTCATCATTTCCAATTTATGTACTCTAAACCTAGATTCCAACATCCACAAATAAAATAAGAAATTTTGGTAACTATTCCAAAATGTATTGATGAGCAAGGTGATTCATTTCTTCTCAACATTATAACTCTAACAGGAACTAAGAAATTTTGGTAACTATTCCAAAATGTATTGATGAGCAAGGTGATTCATTTCTTCTCAACATTATAACTCTTAACATGAACTGAATCAACACTTGGGAAGATAAATTCGAATAACACCCCTTGACCAGACGAGATCATGACAAGATTTTATAAGTTGGTTGAGGATGTTATTAAAAAAGATCTATTGAACTATGGAAGAGGTTGGATGGAAAGGGAGAATGGGAGGGAGCATAAACTCTTTTTTGTGTTCTATTTCAAAGGAAGGGAACCCATCCAATTTTAGTGCAGTTTTTCCTATTTCCTTGTGCAATGTCTCCTACAAGCTTTCCACTAAAATGTTGGCTAAGAGGTTAGAGAAAAATATCAAGAAAATGATATGTGAAGAGAAGTGGATTTATTTGGGAAAACGTAATCATCATGCAAGATGAAATCCATAATAGTATATCAGAAAAATGAAGAGATGATAAGAATAGATGTGGCTATTGTCTTGGAAAAAGTAAGACACGTTTTTCTCTTCGTAATACTATTAAAAAAAAAAAATTTGTTGAGGATCGATTCCAATGGTTCAATGTGTGCATTTATTTCCTTGGATAGATTCCTTAGTGAATGTTCTCCCCACTAAACTTGTGTTGCCTCCAAATGTATTATACAAGGATATCCTATGTCTCCTTATCTCTATATCATAATCATGAAAGCAATAGGAAGGGGGCTTGTAAGTGCTACTAGACACGATTTAGTCTTGGTTGTCTTTGTTGTAAGGGGATCAAAGTCTTTAAATCACTCTCAATTTGTTGACGATGTCATGATCCAAGGGGGAGCCTCATTCATTGTAGCTCAAATTCAAAAAAAACTTGAAGCCTTCCTTAAAGCATCAAGAAGAGAGATAAACAATAGGACTTGCCCCCAAGTATGTTTAATGTAGAGAGATCCAGGGATGAAATTTGACAGTGAAATTGCCCACAACGAAACAGTTTGGTCATCAAATACAGCAAAAAATTCTGCACACATGTCATAAAAGTTAGTTAAAATGTTTAATATGTTTCATGAATTGCTAAAACTATCATTTTTTATGGGTGGATTTGTTTTCAAATTCCAACCCTGGAGGGATCAAAATCATTGCATCACTCACAATTTGTCAATGATACATTTTTTAGTGGGGATCCTCTATGAATATATCTCAAATATTCAAAAGAAATTAAGTCTTCCTAGATACATTGAGAGGTGAGATAAGCAAGTGGAACTCTAAAAATTATGCTTGGAACACTCCAACCAGGGTTCTAAGAGAGAATTCAAACCCTTGGCTAGTCAATGGAACTTAATTGGAGGTTTTAAAAATATGGTAGTTCCCATTGCTTGTAAGCTTCTAAAATCTAGTGATAGAGTCTCAATGTTGGACAAATTGAGGAGGATCTTGATCTAGGGATGGAAATGGGTTAATCTTCATGGTTGAATAACAAATGAAATTAGTCCTCTCAACACTTCCCCTCTATCTTTGTTTTGTACTGGTGACTTGCGAGAAGATTCTAAAAGTATGAAAAATTTAATGAAATCCTTCATCACATGGAGGGGGTGGGGGTAAATCGTACAAGTTGAAAAAATTATACTCGATGATATGGATCAAGTCCTTGGATCTCTCTCAAACGAGGGAATTCAGAATTTAAGAATTGAAATTTGTAGGCCAAGCCTTGGAGCATAAATGCTTTGGTCGTGTATCTCAAGGTATAATGCTTGACAGAAATTTGTACTCACAAAAAAAATGTAAGTCCACTAATAAGGAGAAATGTCTAGAAGACTTGTGGTAAATAAATTAGGATCCTCAATCTTGACACTATTGGAAAGTATTTTTCACTTTTGTATTTCCTACCAATAAACATTATGGGGCAATCATTGTATGTTTATTTTGTGAAATTATTGTTTATGACCCCTCTCCCAAGTGAAAATTAAGAGGGGATATCCATATGTGATTTTTACTTGCTCAAATATCATTTATGCCAACTTTTTGTATTTATGTCCTCTAGTCAATCTTAAGGGAGAATGTCAAGAATGTGTTCATTAATTTTGACTTAGTGGACATTTGTTGTCTTTTGGTCTATTATTAATGTGGTGGTTAGATGGTGGCCTTAGTGGTCCTTTATTAATATGGTGATTAGATGATAGCTTAGTTGATTGTCATTAATGAAAAATGAGCTTAAAGTTCAGCACTACACACATGGTCCCTTGTCCCTCTACATCTACTTGTACATCAAATTTTATACACTAAGTTATTGCATGTGGGTTAATTAAACAACAATATTCATTGCAGAGTTTTCTGCCAATGAAGGTTTTTGCACTATAACTTCGGTGTCAATATTTATGTGGTCATTGCAATATGTATGGAGATCTCTAATTTCTTTCTGAAATTTTATGTTCCAAATTTTCATTTAAATTTTAGAAATATTATTCTAATCTCATAAGAGTTAGATAACATGGTTCCAAGCGAATGTAACCATAGGGAATATTTGGGAAAACATTATATTCAAAGGGCTCTAAATACATTATAGAACCAAGCATAAAAAATCATTGGATATCTCGTTTTTGGAAGACCAACTTATTACCTAATAAAAGAAATAGAAAATTACACAATTAAACCTTCCGAGAACCTTGCACAGAGCACTACTTAGACTACAAACTAAGGTAGTGAGATTGGTGTTGATTAGTAGAAACCACAAAGACTTCCTAATATTGGGAGATTTAATCAAGGGATACACAACAAGAAAATATTATTCTTAACCTTACAAACCTCTAATTAGGGAAAATTATCTTGACATCATGTGTGATGATATCTAGGCCACTTACTCCACTCTAGAAGTAAATATATTTTTTTGGTTATTGGCACAAAGAATACTCTTCGCTACAGAAACCATAGAGAGGAAAGGGATATATCAACGTTCCATGTGTACTCTCTTAAAGTGAAAGAAGAAACAAGTCCACATGTTTCTTGAATGCGCATACACAAATCAAGTTTCGAGCCCTATAATGAACCAAGTAAACCTACCCACTAGTATTGACCCAAAAAATTGGGTTACACTTTTTAAAGCATGACATTTGCAATATTTACCCCTACTAACAAGGTGTGGACAACAAGAAATGAAAAAGGCAAATAAGGGAAGATATCACCTCTCCAGAAGGGGAGCAAACTAGGGCACATCTCTTCTTGGAGAAAACATTGGAGATAAAAGACAAATAAGGGAGATGACCCCTCACCCTAAGGAGAGAAAACCAAGGGACATCTCTTCTTAGAGAAAACATAGAAGATAATACTAAGAGCCTCAAACAAACCCCGAGGCTTTCTCAGAAGAAACACGACTTAAGTAATGGAAGCTATGTAAATGGCTAGAACAATCGTACTCATTAGTCACATCTAAAGAATTCAAACTACTCATATACACTTAATCCATTGAAAAAAAGTCCAAGTTTGGATTGAAGACCAAAAGCACATTATTATATTTTATGGTACCACTATTGGCAATTCAGATCATGTGTAAGCAAGTGGTCTAATTTGGGACACAAATAGGCAACCTTTGAATTCACCTAGGAACTTTGTGTAACAACCAAAAATGTAACACAATCAGCCATTATATACCAAGGACTCCTTTGCCTCTGAACTCTCTCCTCTAACTAAGTTATTTGCATAAAGACTCCATAATTATCATTTTGCTGCAAAGAGGCCCTACCTTATCTTCAAATGTTCACACATAATACATATATCAGAAGAGTTATATCGTTCTCAAGCAGTTTGTCAATGTGCAAGGTCTCCATGTCAAGCGAAGGCATAATGAAGAAGCAAATAGTTAGAAAATTAAGGCACTAGCTTGAAAGAGTATTAAAATGGTACATGGGAGACAGGAGGAAACATCCCATATATCCCTCTTATGAGATGGTCATGTGCAACGTACCAACCATAACGAGGGAGGAAGGCATCCTAGTTATTGTTAAGTCCCAATATCCATGTACATTTAAGGTTGGCGGGAGTGTCAACCTAGCAATAGATAAGGGTGGTTCAGTCTCAGTAAATTGACTCTTGCGGTATCCATGGAACAGCCTCACCTCCAAGGAGATCTTACGATGAGAATAAGCTTTGAGATTCATAGTAATGTACAAAGTAGATTTGGTATTATGATTCATTTATGGACTATTTCCCTTGCTTACGATGAGAATAAGCTTTGAGATTCATAGTAATGTACGAAGTAGAATTGGTATTACGATTCATTTATGGACTATTTCCCTTGCTATAAACCAAGATGTATTGCTCACATATCTCTAGTAAAATTCCATGTTGACTTGCTATGATAAAGAGCATATCAGTTGTAGAAGAAGACATCAATGATTTCAAAGTGTTTAGGAAACCAAAGAGATCTTGTCATGCTGCATGGACAAGGTCAAGAAGGTGCCACAACTTAATTAATAATGAGTTTAAACAGCAAATAGCACGTGCGCAAGATCAAATACTAGAAAGAACTTCAAGCACATATCACCCCTATCGATCTTTGGTACCAAGAATTTACGTGGAAAAACGGCTAGATGAAAATGGATAAATTTGAAGACAAAATATTGCAACTTCAAGTTCAGGGACAGGAAAGCTCTGCCCCTTCAAAGGGATGCACTCTTGGGATGATTTCATCCATGTTAAGTAGTGATCACAGCAACCAAACCTAAAAGGGAGACACCTCCAAGGGCAGAAATAAGAACTAAACCTGCTAAGCTTTTATGTTATGCTATTTAGATGTTTAGTAGTGGAGAAGTATATTGTTAACAGTTCAAGATATTAACATGTTTTATATCTAGAAGTTGCTTTTGAGACAAGGTACACCTCCGAGGGCAGATTTAAGAACTAAACCTGCTATTCTTTATGTTATGCTATTTACATGTTTAGTAGTGGAGAAATATGATGTTAACAGTTCAAGATATTAACATGTTTTATAACTAGCAGTTGGTTTTGAGACAAGGTACAACGGAACTGGAAGGAAATATGTATTAACACTGCTAATGAAGTGGCCATCCACAAAGAGTGGCAGTGAGTTTAATAATGTTTTGTACAATATATGATAAATCGTTTTGAAAGTAAAAAATTGTCATGATCTTTACAAGATTTGCAAAAATGATTTCATTGGCATTTGTTAATATGATAATTTGATATCATTGGAATCCTATTTAAAATGCCACCCCAATGCTAAAAGTAAGAAGAACCAGTCCACCAAATAAATGTTCATTGCCACCAGATTAACAATGCCTAATTTTAACATATTTTTCAGAGCGTTAGGGTTTAGGTGGAGTGCTAGGGTTCTGGCGGAGAGCTCGTGCGTCAAGCGGCTGCAATGGGCGCCCCTGGGGGTGGGGATTCGGCCCCTACCCCCCCGACTTCGGACGAAGATGCCTTCCGGAGGCTCGTTAGCAGTGGAGGTAAGAGGACTGCCCCCCCTTCTGTCCCGAAATTCATCAAAAAGCTTGAAGAGATCCCTGAAATCGCCCTCCCGGAGACCCAACCGGTCAAAATTGCGTTGGCTCTGGCTGAGAGAGGTCTGGTTGGTCAATTCATGGGGCTTTGGCCCTCTGCAAAAACCACGGACGATTGGATTCAAAGAAACTGGAAGCCCTTTCTCAAGCATGGGGTTACCTGCTACCCAATAGGAAGAGGCTTTTTCATTTTCGAATTCATTGACAAAGAAGACAGAGATCTTATCTTCAGAAGTGGGCCGTATTTCATGGGCACACAGGGGTTATACCTGAACCGTTGGACCCCAGATTTCGATCCCAATGTAGACTCACCTAAGGAAGTTCCAATATGTGTACGGCTGCCAAACCTCCCTGTTCATTGCTGGAGCTATGAGTCGTTGCAGAAGATCGGGAATGGGATTGGGCGTTTCATAGACAAAGCCGACACCAAGGTCAACTACACCTGTGCAAGGATCTGCGTCGAAGTAGACCTGGAAGCTGGGCTTTCAGAGGCCGTGAAACTATCGGTCGGCTCCTGGTCCTACTACCAGAAAGTTGATTATGAACACCTCCCATTTAAGTGCAGAAACTGTCAGGAACATGGTCACTTTCAGAGGAATTGTCCAAAGGCCCAAACACCAGATAAAGAAGATATTGAAGGTTGGCAAAAGGTAAAGAGAAACAAAGCAGCTCAAAAACCTAGAGAGAAACGTCCCGAGGAGGAAACAGGCCATCCCTTTGTTCCCCAAGCGCCCCCCCCCCCTCGACC
>JASDQU010102770.1:376608-420853 GCA_032191745.1 Picea mariana
CGTCTCCTGGAATTGCAGAGGACTGGGCAGCAAACCAAAAGAAAAAGCTATTAAAGATCTAGTTCGAATGTCAAATCCTGAAGTCCTTCTGATCCAGGAGACGAAAATGGAGGAGTCTGAAACCCTCCAAGCAAGCAAAACTTTATGGAAAAAGGGCGTTGGCAGAGCAGTAAGCGCCAGAGGAGCCTCCGGGGGCTTAGCCACCTTCTGGAACACCTCAACCCTGGAGCTATTAGAAGAAGAAAATACAACCCACTGGATCTTCACAAAGCTGCTCCACAAAGACTTCGGCCACACTGTAAGTCTATTTAACATTTATGCTCCAATTTTGTTGTCTAAAAAGAAAGAATGTTGGGACACCCTGAATAACTATCTGTGCTTAAACCCCCTAGAAAATATTGTCATAGTCGGGGATCTGAATGTTACCTTGGCTCTGTCTGAGAAAAAAGGAGGAACGCCTGTTAGAGATCCTGCCAGGGAATGGGTGGAAGACCTCATTCTAGACTGGGATCTGGAAGATATTAAACCAAGCAGAGGGAGATTCACCTGGACAAACAAAAGAATTGGGCCAAGCCACATAGCGGCCTGTCTAGATAGATTCCTGGTTCAATCCTCCTTCCTGACCCTTGGTCTTTTCGCCTCCTCTGAAATTCTCTCGGCCTTCACCTCTGACCATAAGCCAATATCCCTCACCCTTTCCTCTGGGGAAAACCTTGGGCCAATCCCGTTCTGGATCAGTCCTTTGTGGGCCAGCACGGATGGCTTCATGGAGATTGTCGTTGAGTCTTGGAATAAGAATGTCTCTGGCTCCCCTTTCTATGTTTGGGAAAAAAAACTCAGAAGGCTCAAAGGAGATCTCAAGACCTAGGCCAAGAACCTCAGTTCCCCCACGGCTAAAAGGAAAAAGGCCCAGAAAAACTTGGGGAACCATCAAATACCAATGGAAAGCGGGCTGATTACTGCAGAATTACTAGCCCGGGAAGTTGAGCTTCAAAAAGCTCTTCATAGAGCCCTGAGGAGGGAAGAAGAGTACTGGAGAGTTAAGTCAAGAAGTCTCTGGCTTCAAGCAGGGGATAAGAACACCTCCTTCTTCCACAAGCAGGCAAAGGCCCGAAGAAACTTTAACGCCATCAAAGAAATCCAATTCCAGGGCCAAGCAATAATGAACTTTGAAGACATAAAGCAGGCAGCCCATTCCTTCTTCAAAGAGCTATTCAAGGAGGAGAATAGAGAGGCCCCAAACCCCAACATCTATCCGCTCTCCTTAGTGCCGGAGCTGGTTGATGAAGGGGACAATCTCATGATGACAGCCCCTGTTACCACCAAAGAAATAAGAAGAGCGCTATGTGGAATGGATCCCGACAAAGCACCAGGGCCCGATGGTTTCACGGCCAGATTTTACATCACCTGTTGGGACATCATCCAAAAGGACCTCACCAGAATGGTTAAAAAATCTCAGCTCTGTTCCAAGCTAGGAGGCAGCACAAATTCCTCCTTTCTTGCGCTCATCCCTAAAGCGAAAGGAGCCCAAAAATTCTCCAGGTTCAGGCTGATTTCGTTGTGCAATACGAGCTACAACATCATCACTAAAGTTATCGCCAACAGAATCAAGAAAGTCCTCCCCAAGTTAATTCTGGAGAATCAAGGGGGGTTTGTCAAGGGAAGACATATCCAAGATAATATAACTCTGGTCCAAGAGGCAATTCACTCCAGCTGCCAAAGAAAAGAGAAAGGTATGATTCTTAAACTTGACCTTGCTAATGCTTTTGATCGGGTTCACCATAAATTTATGTTTGTTGTTATGTCCAAGCTAGGCTTCCACCATCAGGTGACTCGATGGGTTAAGGCTTGCATTTCGTGTCCTTGGATAGCGCCCCTGGTTAATGGAAGATCAGTCGCCTTCTTCCAAGCGTCTAGGGGGCTAAGGCAAGGCTACCCCCTGTCCCCCTTGCTCTACGCCATCCAAGCCTCTGTTCTAAGTTTCCAATTGGACAGATGCCTCCAGCAAAGATCCCTCTTGGGCTTGAACATAACCCCCAGAGTCAAGAATATCAACCACGCCCAATTTGCTGATGACACCCTCCTGCTTGGTCTTGCTAATCTCAGATCTGCAAAAAAGTTTAAAGAAGAGCTTGATGCCTATAAAGAGATCTCTAGCAGTGAAATCAGCCTTAGAAAAAGCAAAATTTACGGGTGGAACTGCACACCCAGGGAAATGCTTGATATTTCTAGGACCCTAGACATGGATGGATCTTCAGCATGGGATTCCATTAATTACCTAGGAATTCCCCTTGTCAAAGTTGCCCACAGGAATAGCCTCTGGTTACCTCTGCTGGACAAAATCAAAGCCAAAATTCAAGCTTGGGGAGCCTCCTGGCTTAACAAAGCAGGAAAAGTAGTGCTTATCAACTCGGTCCTTGCCTCCATCCCGATCTATCAAGCCTCCACTCTGTTGGCCCCCAAAGCCATTGTGAACCAAACTGACGTGCTCTTGAGAAGATTCCTTTGGGAAGGAGGAAAAAATGATGAGAGGAAAACCCACCTAGTAAGTTGGGATAAAGTCAAAGCTCCCAAAAGAGAAGGAGGCCTTCAGATCAAAGACGTAGCCACGCAAAACCTGGCCATGGGAGGCAAAATTCTGTGGAGCATGATAAATGGCAAAACCTCCTGGAGTACAAAAACTCTTCAGAAAAAATACTTTCTGGGGCATAAAGAGAGATGTCTCGACCGGCCTCCTCTAACTATGAAAGGGTCCCCTATTTTCAATCTCTGCTGCAATGCTAGAGAGCTTCTCATCTCTAAGCTCTACTGGATCCCTGGGAATGGAAAGAAAATCAAAATCTGGGAAGACTCTATTCTAGGGAACTCGCCACTGGATCAGGTGGATGGCCTGGACAATATCAAGAATTGGCTTCAGTCAAAAAATATGGACACCCTGTGGGATATTTCAGCTTGGAACCAGGATGACCACAGATCATGGAAAAATTGGGACCTTGGGGACTCCCCTCCGAACCTAAAAGAGGAAGTTGCCTCCCTCTTAGAAGCCCTTCAAGGAATCTCTCCTATCTCGGCCAGAAAGAAAGATAAGAGAGGGTGGGGGGCCTCCTTAGGCAAATACACAGCTGTTGCAGGCTACTCAGACATCTTAGCCATTCCCTGGGTGCCCCCTGATCCCTCCCAGTGGAAGAGCCTCTGGAGCCACCCCTCTCTCCCCAAAATTGATTTCTTTTGTTGGACCCTTCTGCACAAGAGCATCCTCACCAGTGACAACCTAAAAAAGAGGGGGTGGGAAGGCCCTTCTAGATGTCCTCTTTGTGCCTACAATAAAGAAATGACTGATCATCTTTTCATCCACTGCTCCTTCTCCGTGGAACTTTGGCATCTTGTGCTAGGCCATCTTAACCTTATCCTCCTTCCTCCTATCTCTACCCTGTTCTACTCTTGGTTGGAGCTTGCGCCCTTCCCCCTTTCCAATATGAACCTGCTAAAACATTGTTGGATGTGGATACCTAAAATTCTTTGTTGGAAGCTATGGTTGGAAAGAAATAACAGGATCTTCAAGAACACCTCTGGGACGGCCTCCCAAGTAGCAATCAAAATCAAAGTTCTAGTGGGGGCACTGGTGGCTTCAAGAACTTCTCTTACTAACGAAACTCCCCCTTACCAAGCCGACCACAAATGGTTCTACGATATTGATCCTGGTCTGATTACCAGATCCAAGAAGCAATCAGTGCACTCCTCTCCCTGGGAAATCAGGTTGGAAGAGCAGGAATTTATAAAGTGGAGATCCTCCTTGGAAAAGCATATTCTGTTAGTGGATGGGGCCTCGAAAGGGAACCCTGGAAAAGCAGGAGGAGGAGGGGTCCTAGTAGACCCTACTGGCAAGATTATTCTATCCTATGCCTGGGGGCTCGACCACAGCTCCAACAACATTGCCGAAATTTTAGCTCTCTGGCAAGGGCTATCCCAGGCGAGAGGAATTTCCATCTCGAAATTGGCAGTGATTAGAGATTCCAGAGTCGTCATCCAAGCCCTCTCCCAGAAAAAGAGGCCGAACAACTTCCTCTTAGCCCATTATTACACAAAAATCAACAGTAAGGTCGCTGAATTTGAGGAAATTAGGTTCTTTCACGTCCTAAGGAATCTAAACCAGTTGGCGGATCATGAAGCAAATGTGGGTGCCTCCTTGAGCAAGGGAGTGATCATTGTTAATGGGGACGAAAGTTTTTGCCCAATCCCGTAGAAGTCGAGTCCTTTCGCCAGGTAGGCTGAGACCGGTCAATAAAAGAATCTGCACGATCAAGCTCAATCATGAATCTGAAGCATCATATCACTCAAGTAAGGATAGCTCTGTTGTGCAGTCACATGGCCCAGGCACGCGTGAAGGAGTTTGCAGTACAGTGGCAGAGATCTTCTTCCGTCAGGAATCCAAGGGCCTCCAATCTCCGACCTCCTCCTTGAGGAATCCAAGGTGGTTTTCAGAGGGTCAAGTCCGACAGCTCTCAAGGAACCCCAAGGAGTCACGGGATTTTGAAGGAGGCTCGCCATATATCTGGCATCTCCCCTCCAAGGAACCCTATCCCAAGCGATCATTCAGCTAGAAGATCAAAAGTGCAGACGAGAAAGTTCGAGGTGCGGACGGGAAAGAACAGAGGAACAGAAGTGCAGACAGGAGGGGAAAGGTAGACAATGGACTCAGGATCGAGCTCTAGCTCTAGGTTTGCCAAATCCTACGAAGAAAGATTGGAACAGATCCAGAACAAATTGGACGAACTTCGAGGGCTCATTGGCCAGCAAGAGATCAAGCAGAATCGGCTGCAGAAAACGGGAAACAGTGGGTGGGAGTTGCTAAACCAGGAGTTGAAGGAAATTCACGAAGAGCTCTGGGAAGACCATGTGACCAACATGACGGATACAACAATCATCACTGGAGGTCTGGGGAAGCGACTCGTTCAGCTGGAAAAGAAGGTCGAGGACTTCCTCAAAGCACAAGGCAAAACTCCGACGGTCGAGTGAGGAGTTGTGACTCGCCCCTGATGTTTCCAGAAGGCCGCTCTTTCTTTATCATTGTTGTTGCTCTTGTTATGTCTGTTGCTCTTGTTATGTTGGTTACTTCTTTGTTTTGTATTAGCATATCACGGCTTGTTAACTCCAGAAATTTTGTAAGGGGATGGCCACACCGGATGCCTATAATCTGGGTTTTGCTTAATGGAATCCCGGTCTCCTGGATTCTCAAGAATATTTGTTTCAGAACTACTGTTTGTAAGGCCACTGGCAGCGATTTAGCCAGATATTAATACTAAAAGTCTCATAACCGTTATTGTAAAAATAAAAACAATGCCTAATTTTCAAAGATTGAATGGAATGCGTCTGGTGCTTCACAGCCGCCTTTCCTTCTGCAGCTCAGTCTCTTGGTTGTAGTTGTTCTCTTCCATGGCGGTGTTGGCTTCCACCCGCAACAGATCCGGCTTCAACCCTCGCAGTGGCTCTGCTCATCCTGGCTTTGTTGTTCAACCATGCACACCTCCTCCTGGTCTTTTGGGTAGCACCCCAATTTCTTTTAGTGAGGCTGTTAAATCTCAACTATCAACTCGTTCTTCCCCCTTTGCTCTGTGCTCGATTCAAGAAGCCCCAACGATTTCTCTTCTCATGGGTCAGGAAGCTGAAGATGAGGAAGTTTATCTTTGGAAAAATGCTTTAATTTGTCGGTTCAATGGGCTTTGGCCGCAGCTTGTGGATCTCAATGGTTGGATCACATCCCATTGAAAGCCTCTGATTAAGGAAAATGTGTTCATTCACCCCTGCCCGAAAGGTTTCTTCATTGTTGAGTTTGATCTTCCAGCAGATCGAGATCTAATCCTTGACTCTTGCCCTTGGTTTTGGGGAAACTCGGGTTTGTGCATGATGGCCTGGACTCCTTGCTTTAATCCTTTGATTGTTGTTATTTCTTCTGCACCAGTTTGGGTCAAACTTCTGAATCTTCCCTTGCATTTTTGGGGTAAAGCATTAGGAAAATTTCATTTTGCAAGTAAAGAAACTATAATTCATAGCATCACCTCATATGCGAGAATTTGTGTTGAAATGGATTTTAGCAAAAAGTTTCTAGCAGAAATTATTTTGGGCTGTAAAACCTACTCCTGGACTCAAAAGCTAGACTATGAAAGAATCTCCCTACGATGCAGGGCTTGTTTTGAAACATGGCACATAGAGCTCAATGCACTAAGGGAAATAGGAAGGCGGGGAAGCAACAACGCAAATCAACCTGGTGGGATGGCTCCAATGAAGATCATGAAGATCATGAAGATTCTTTGAGCCATGATTCCAAAGACATGTCTACTCAGGAGACACCTCTGAATCATTCAAATATTGTCCCTCAATCGAAGAGTAAAGCTTCAACTTCTCTTGATCCGAGAATAGAAAGCTTTAAGGCTTCAGATACTCTTGATACGAGAATAGAAAGCAAGGTTCTCCTCATCTCCCCACCTCCCTCAAGCTGGGCAGATGAGGACGATAAAGAAGAAGCAGCATTGACAACTCCAAAGAAAACAAGTTCTCCAAATTAGGGAAATATGGGGATAATTGATTCAACAACATCACCACCTATCAAAGAAGGTTGGACAATAGTTGGGAAGAAGAAAAGACATCATCAGTAACACAACCAATGCTAACCAGAAGTCTATCCCGAAATAAAAAATAATCATGTGTTGCTTTTGTCAATTGTTAGCCCATCAATTTGTCCGGATTTATTCATGTAAGGATTTATGGACTGTAGTATTTTTGGATAACTGGAAACATAGGAAAGTGAACACGAAATCCGGTAAGATAAATCGAAAAATTAGACTTGGGTTCTTTTTTCTATGTACTTTCCGGTGAGGCCGTTGATCTCTTATAAATACAATTTTAACCGTTCCTGTTAAAAAAAATAAAGCCTAATTTTTGTATCTTTGTTGAATCCAATACTCAGTAACATCTAGAAAAATGAACTAATTTTATGTTAGCCGTCACTTCTTGGCTTCTTTCTCAGTGTATGCATATGTTCAATTGCATTTTCATAATTATCAATGTATGTATAAGCTCAATGGCATTTTCATAATTAGTTAATATTTATCTGCAATAGCTTGTTTCTACTTTGTATACAACTCAAATTTTCTAAACAAACTCACATTTATTGCTTCAACTTCTACATTATGGTAATTATGGAAAACTAAAACCCTAGTTTTACATCCATGTTCTTTAACATATATAAATTTCACTACTAAGATTAAATTCATAGCATTTTGTATTGAACCAGAGGGTCAGATTCTCAGTTTCTCAACTCGGTGTGAAGTCCCTCTCAAAAGCATACATCGTTTGTACTGTGTCCATTGGTATGTGCTGGTCGCATTGCATCTGAAGAAACGCATTTTTTCAGAAAAGCATTTCCTTGTGAAAGGCACAAGTACAGATTGTTACTAATGATGGTTTTCTATGGAGAAAATCTATTCTACTACCAAAAACAATTAGGAGCAAGCACCATTCTATTGCCAACTTAACTCTAATGCTCTAGGCTAGCAGCAAAATATTTTATCCACCAAATCCTTGGTACCTATTTCATGTATGCATGTATAGCTATTAGCTTTGTCATGTTACTTAATGTCAATAAATGGCGTCCATCATATTAACAGCGCATTGGCAGTAGTGGCACAGTCAAGACATTACGATATGCTACTGGTTAGCACATGTTCCACTAAGGTAAATTTCAAGTTGATGTTGAGCATTTCAAGGATCCACATTTAACCACATGCAAATAATTACTTCCACGGGATTGAAAAACATGATGACCAGTAGTACGCATTTATTCCAAATTATGAATCCAAACAATCAAAAAGCGACTTCTCATGAATTTTAGAACATATACCCAAGGAAAAAAGACAAACGGAACAATTCAAAATAAAGAGTGATGTTACAACAGAAGTTCCTTTAACATGGCACTGAGATACGAGGGCATGGTAAAATCTCAAAACGGGAAAAAGCACTCAATGTAAGATTCTCAGAGAATGAATTGAAACCCTGAAACAAATCCATTGTTTATAGTGTTCAGTGGTAAAAGATTGAAAAGAAAAATATTTTATCAAGTAACGACATTAGCGATCAGAATTAAATGCCCAAGAGAAACAGAGCACAGATTGAGCATTCCCACTTACTGCCTATGAGGCAAATTCACTACAAATAGATAGCAGTTAATTCCAGAGTACTATTTATTCCTCAACAAGAAAATAATTGCTACAATTGTGCACTTGGCATCATCATTTTAGCACTTGGCCTAAGAGAAATTGGATAGGGAGAACTAAAAAAAGAGGAAGGAATGGAACAGGGCACAAATAACATAATGATATTGCTAAATCACCAATACAACCTATGGTGAAGACAATAGGAAAAAACAAAACATGCTACAATTGTAATTTATTAGTTAATATATGATCAAAGAGAGGACTTGTATAACATGAAGCAGAACATTATGGCACTATCCAACGGCAAATTAGCAAAAGAGATCTGAAGGCAGGATCTCTAGAACAGCATAGAGCCCCAAAACAATCGCATTATTATCAATCATACAGAAAAATGTTTTTATCTAGCAAACATGGAACTTGAATATCTTTAGTACAAAAAACTGAACTGTCACACAAAACATTTTCGAATTTCCTCTGTAGGCATAATGATGCCTGGGAGACGATATAATTGGCATTTGATAATATAACCATAAAAACAATTAAAATTCTAAATATCTGTCTCGGCATAGCAAAACTTCTGGAATGTGCCAACTCCAATGTCTCCGTTACAAGATTTATTGATCTTTGGGCATTCTCAAACTTCTACAATCTAATGGTTATGCCTTCAAAGATTTAGATACAGCCATCAAGAAAAATAATGGCTCCATTTTACACAAATAAACAATAATGAAGATAGGTTTATTCCTTGGAACAAATCAAAGAACGCTCTCCAAATATCACCACATGAAAAGAAAACTTCTTTAATCTGAAATTCTCAATTCCACATTCAGAAGATCCCTCAGGGCTTCATATGTCACAAAAGCAATCGCAATTGACGGCACCACCTGTCAAATCAGCAAAGGATATGGGATTTTAATCTCTATCAGATTCCATAAAATTAATAAGGACTTGAGACAGATTTCAATCAACCAACTAAAATTGTATAGTCTAGGACCACAATGTTGCCAGTATCTTTTCACTTTGAGATTAACTAATGTCATTGAAATAATGTATACAGTGTACACCAATCATTCTATGAACCCTTTGGCCCTTTTGGTCATATCACATCTAAAGCAAGGGCCATTTTCCTACCTAACACTATCCTTGAATGGCAACAATTATGAACTTAAACAGATGCTTTTTACAACAAACTAGCATTTAAACTCTCATTGACTAGTCTATGTCACCTAGATTTTTGAATCTAGTGCAAATCAATCTAGTCCATTAAAAATACACTGCAAGAAGAATTTCAGAGAAGCAGGCCATAAATTGAAGACAGTAGAGAAATGTCATCTCTATACTCACCTTTACTGAATTTGGAACCAAACCCCTATACAATGCACCAAAACCTTCATTCCTTACAGTTTGTCTGAACGCATCAACCATACCAGAGTATTGAAGTGGAGCTTTGCTTCTCCCATCTCCAGTTACAATAGAAGCAGCATCTTTCCACCCAACCATTTGCATTCTTCTCCGTATTACATCAAGAGGATAAGCTACAGTTTGTCCAACAGTTCCTGCTGCAGCTCCACAAGCCAATTTAGTTACTATGCTCAAATCTTCCCCCTCAACAAGACCAAAGGGTCTGGATTTAACTAACCAGTCCTTCAGAGACTCATAGACTGCGAAATTCAGCCCAACATATGGAACCTGAAAATTGGGAAAAAAAATGTCAAATAACCAATTTATGCAGCTTCCAGGTCAGACGCATCTTGCAGCAATTGGCTTAAAATTTAGAATTCAGTGACTACAATGAAAAAAAAAATTAAAAACCTTAGTTTATCTAAAAGCAAAGTGAAATTAAATTTGAAGAGCAATAAGAAAACAGTAACTGAGTTTATAAATTCACATATTTGTTATCAAGAAACATTTTTATCAAAAAGACGAACAAAACAAGTTATTCATTATAAATGCAAACTGGTCAGAAACTAATAAACAAGAACTTAAAAATATTTTCTATATTATATACAATGTAAATTACCTGGTTTGGGTTCCAATGCAGATTAAAAGAGCAAGAGAATCGATAACCTTCCAAAATGCTTACAAAATCAGCAAAAATTTGAGGACCACTACAATACAACCCCAATTGAGAAAATGTAGCACCTTTTGGAACAGGTGAAGGATATATACATAAGATTGGAAGGATATATACATAAGATTGGAAGGAAACTGAAGATAAGGTAGGTAAATGGGACTAAAAGAATACATCCAGTATAGGTACAAAGTGGGAGTGCGAAAGCAACTTCTAAATCAACACTAAAACTAAAAGAATACATCCAGTATAGGTACAAAGTGGGAGTGCGAAAGCAACTTCTAAATCAACACTAAAAGTAAAAGATAAAAGATAAAGAACTGTGTCTCCTATAGGAAAAGATGAGAAAAGATGATGAAATTTTCATTTAATAAACACTATAGTGAGGATAACACAAAATGAAAACTACATGATATTGAATGTTAAACCATGCAGTAGCACAATCTCAAATAGACAAACGCTTTCAAGACATTGGTAATAAGGTAAAACCTTTATACAGAGGATCTAATATACAGGTCTACAAAGAACCAAATCTATAAAATCATGAAATACGGCCTACAACAAGCCTCTAAAATGTTAAAACAGCTTTTTAAATAATAGAAACAACAGGATATAACTGTGTTGCACCCTGAAGAGTGTCCCCTATGCTCCTCATGTTCCTTGCATGCGGGGACATCATCAGGGACATCCTCTGCCATCCACTGTAAGGTCCCCAACATGGGGACTTCACCAGGGACATCCTCTACAGAAATGTGACGCCCCTGGTACTTGGGGTTTGACGTTGCCAAGCACTGGGGGCTCCTAGAGTACCCTGATGCTACAGAGTAGTCCAGGACATCCCCCAAATGTGGGTGTTCTCGTGCAATGTGAAAACATGTAAAACAAAAAAAAAAAAAAACTATTTTTGTTGCTTTAAAGCAAGGTGAGGATCTCACCACCCTCACTTTACCTTTTCTTCTTTACATAACCCTCCCGAGCCCTATTTTTTTCCATTACTCAACACACTAGTTTGAGCACACTATGGAGACTGAAGTCTGGTTTGTGTGAACAGGGATGTTTCAAAGGAAAAAAACTGTGGATGGTGGGTTCTTTCCACCATATTCCAAAGTGCATCGAAGGTCCAGTAAGCTTTCTTCCAGTAAAATGCATCTTAAGAGTTGTATTACATTAAAAGTCAACAAAATCACATCAGTGGTATCATTAGATAGCTTTGCGCCATCAAAAATGAGACACCCTAAAAAATTAGTGAATAGTAACTTCTAATTGGTTAGTGGGACTTCGTTGGGTCAGGCAAAAAGAAATTCCATTTTTATGGTATGGGGAGGTACAGTTTGTTAGTTTTAGCTCAGTTCGTGTCTTAGCTGTCCCTATAAGACCTAGGCCAGCTGATGGACACCTTAATAGCCCAGATCAGCCTTTTATGATTTATCTCAGACTAACTTAGACTTAGGCAGATCAGCAGAAAAATCCTCCTTGAGTGGAATGTGGGGCCCAAGGAGAGAGGGCACACCTCTAAGGTGGCTGCTAGTGGACTGTGGGTCCCTGTCCAAGGGAGGCACACCTCCTAGTGGAGAGTGGGGTCCAGCAGCCCCATTCTTAGCCATTCAGGCCAAAGACTGGGCACACATCTCAAGGAGGATGGGGGCCTGCTAGGGAGATAAAAGGAGACTGAGGGTGAGAGGACAGAACACATTCTCATTTGTGAGTGAGCAAGTGAGCAGAAGGAGGAGTGCTTGAGGCCGAGGAAGGAAGGCGAACTGTGCTGGAGCAAGCAGCAGTTGAGGAGGGCGAATCTGGTAGAGAAAGGCAGCTGGAAGAGGTCAGGTTCAGGACCATATTAGGCTGCCAGCGCCAGGCTCAACTCAGGCCAAGTTTTACAGCAGCAAGGAGGGTGAGTTAGAGCTCTACATCCTCATCCAGGACTGGCCAGATTCAGCCATTCTGTTCAGCAGAGAACAGGGCCAAATTCTCGGTGCTATTTCAGTCAACAGCAGGCCATACAGCTACAGCAAGGAGTGCTGCTGAGTTAGTTGGGCCGTACAGAGCCTGTGGAGAGGAAAAACCCTGCCCAGAAATTTTCTGTAAGGAATTTCTAAATTTTATTTGCTGTAAAATTCCTCAGAAGCCTCAATAAGAAGCCCTCCTTTGCTGGTTTTCCCCACACTGGAGTTTCCAGGGTAATATCTGGTGTCTTCTAATTTTTATGTGCTTGGTTCTGTATGCTTCCGCTGTTATATTTCTGTTTTATATTTCAGCTGTAGGTTACTGCATAAATTCAGATTTTATATCAGCATTGATATTTTCTGGTTAAGATAATTTATTGGCAGCAATCTCAGTGACTGAGATATAGGTGTAAAATCAACACAGGCTGTAGAGGATGGCTTATTGTCTATTGTAGGAACAAGAGGATGCCCAGGTGTCACCTGTATGTAGGGTACATCCCTCAGATGTCACCTGCAGATTGGGGGGGCACTGGAGGATGTCCCAGTAACATAGCTCCATCCCAGGTACACAGAGAACATGAAATATGCATCCTCACATATCACTGGTTAATAGCAGTTTGCATTTTATAAACAACCGTGTTTACTTCAAAAGGACAATTATTAATTACAATCAAGACTTAAGAGCTTAAGGAATTCAGTTCGTGTACTCTAATCATGTAGAACAAATATCATCCTTCCAAACCAGCATTCTCCAAAACAGTCCTATTAAAATCAAATGGAAAATTTCTCACTCACCACTCCAATCACAGAAGGAAACCAGCCTTTGTATAAAGCTCTTGGGCCTTCCTCACGCAAAACAGTTGACAATGCATGGAACATTCCACGGTACTGATAAGGTGAGTTTTCTGTCTGCAAATAAAAAGACCCATGAGTAATTGGAGATATTTTCACCATGGCTAGTGAAAATTTTTGCAAGACATACACACCTTAAGGACAAAGATAAGCACCACTTTTGCTAGATGGTCTCCTATCATACTAAAAATTTAGACCCCGCAACATAACAAGAACATAGTTTCAGTTTCAGCAAACCTGTACAGTTAACCTTCCCCGAACCATGTCCAATGGGTATGTTGCAGACATGGCAATTATGCCTGCACACGCTCCTGCTCCTAGACGTAGTACTGGTGTTAGCTCTGCATCTTCTGCAACATGGTGAACAAGGGCATATTTTAATTCATGGAATCACACTACAATTCAGATTTAACATAGTAGCATCTTTCCAGCATTCTGTGATGGGAAATACCAAAGGGATCAGAGAGACATGCTCAAACTGGCCCACAATGTTTAACTACCCACAAAGCCAAACAGAATCGTGCAACACACAAAACAATCAAGAGATATATGTCACAGAGAGAAAGAGAGAGAATAAACCAAAAAACCTGCTTTGAGATTGGCAGACCCATGCGGTGTATTATAAAAGCATCCTTAGAATTTGAGAGCTAACAAACAGTAAATGGAAAAGATCACATTCTGTTTTTCACGCAAGTAAAATATTACTTAAGCATGAAATAGAAGCATGTTTAGACTTGTTTTCCAAACTGTGTAGATCTTGGGAGCAGAAAATAAGCAGGCGCGCAAAGCACCAATTTTCAAAGCTTCTAGCAATGGAACGTTATGGGAGCATTTTTATATAGTATATATTTGAATATATTTTCATGCACATTTATTAAAAAAAGCAAGCAGAATGTCAAATTAGTTGAAGAAAATATGAAAACATAGATTTAACAACTGGATTAATGATGATCATTAAAGCACCAACCATATAGTACACATATAACATCAATCATCTAGCAGTTATAACTTGTAACATGTCATCAAATGGCCAACCATAACATCAACATTCAAGTTTCAGCAGATAACATTTGTATCAACAAACTGTAACAGATAAAATCAAACACGAAAGGAAACATAGCATCATATTCATGACCAAAGAGTTGTAATATGCAGTTAACAGTTCAAAGTTCAAACTTAAACTGCTTTATAGTGTTTACAAAATAGGCCATAATAAATACAACAGAGTCTAAGTTCTAGAAACTACATTCTAAACAGATAAAGACAAATAATTCTACTATCTACTAAACTATCAGTTTTCCACGAGAAACTTCTAATTTTTTTTCCCGTGATCTAGGAACAATAGGACTTGGAGTAGGTGGAAGTGGTCATGGAAAACAACCATGAGCTACACAACCCCCACACAATGCTGGAGGTTGTGAAGCTAAAGCTGCTACATCCAGAAACATCAGTGCCGACACTGACGTTGGATGAGGTAGCATCTCTATTGCATGATCAACATTACGAGTCTTATCAGCCAAAAGTTCAGCCTCCGAGCACTCTAAACCTATGGTTCCATCCTCCAAATTAACCTTCTCTGGATTGTGTCCCAAGTCATATATATTCCATCATTCTTTGCTGCCCCAGAATAATGGGACAACAATCTCAAGTTGTGGTGCACATAAACCAAGCTTTCTTCCCAATCTACATTCAGGTTGTTTCTATTCACGTTGTGGATGAAATTGTATGTGTTGCAACAGCTCTATAGAGAAGAAGTGCTCACAACCTGTGTGGTAGAGGCGCCATACATGTTCCACCATTCGATAGGATTCAACCTATCGGGTTCTCCATATTCACTAATGTACTTGTTCAATTCACTTTGTACTTGAGCACACTCCATATCATCATGGACCAACATTAGAGAATTTTGAGGTCTAAAATGGACCTCCTAAGAAAGATAATAAAACAATAGTTAAAATAATAAAATGAGTAATGAATTTTCAAAGGGAAAGAAAGAAAACTACCTTTTGTAATTGTATTTTCAACTAGTCTCCTTATAGGTTTACTGAAATTTCAAGTGTAGGGCCGTAGGCACTCGTTGGATGCATGATTAAGTTCTGCATCCTAAGATTACACACACTACATGCTTTTAATAGACCCACAGTGAGATAAACTAGAAATACATGAAAAAAATGTATTTCTTTAAGAATAATAAGGCAGGTGTCTAGCCTTAAATAATAATAGAGGCCATTTGAATGGATTGGCCATTCATTGGTATCTCGCTTTGCCCATTTGATATTGAAGCTGGGCGGGAAAGAATTATCAACAAATATGCCCAGTTAAGAAAAGTAAATAAAATATGTTTTTTTTGCATTCTTTAAAAAACAAATGGTTCACCTTAGCACATAGTTACCAACTGTTACTATTAGCTTGGTAATTATGATTAGTTACTTAAATATTATCCCAAGGTGATCTGTTAGAAGACTGCTCCTTACATCTTTGGTGTTTTGCAATATTCTCTCAATCATCTCCTCAATCAGTCGCCCTACAGTAGCTGAGCAGATAGTTGGTACAGGCTCATATTAAGCACCCTGGGAAAAGTGTTATGGGAAAAGGGGTTCTTAGCATGGGTTCAATAGGCATCTGAGTATGTGGGTCCAGGCTTTGCAGAACACGTCATGGTTAAAGATCCAATCTTTCTAACTGATAGGCATGGGTGTATGAAGGCAGGCAAGTCGTAGAAATAATCCCATTAATAAACAATCCCTCCTCATCAAGTCATTAGGCATACAGAGAGAAAGCATAAATAAGGGCATACTTTATATAATAAAAATGCTTGATAAGGACCTTTAAGGTAAATCTATCGTCTGTCCCAATTTCCTGGAATATTTTCAATACAAAGTCTATCTTTCCTTCTAGCCGAAGGCCCTACAATCATACGTAAACGTATCTTCCGTGAAAGAAAAGATGAAATAGGAGCTCTCTTCTGTCCATGAAACATCTAACAGATAGAATAGAGTGAGCACCTAACTAGTTTTGAAAAACTGATGCATGTAGGTAAATTTAAAAATTTACAGCATACAACCAACATACCAATACATCTTGCATATATGAGGATCACTGAAAGTGAGACAATCACAGAGAGAACACAAGTATACCCTAGGAAACCCTCTTGGGGTAGAAAACCCAGCCAAAACTTCTATTTAGATTCTTCAACAAAGTACAATACTAGTACAAGACTTTAGAGTAACTAGCTAGGACTCAGAGGGCTGAAACAATACCTCTGTTTCAGCACTTACAAACTTCACATATAGTGGAACTAACACTTATCGTAACAGCTTGACAAACTCACCAAAAGATAACTGACTTTCCTTCTTGCTGTAGCAGAGTTATGGCAGCTTTAACATAGTATTTGTAGCAGCCTTATATCAGCAAGGAACAACAGAAGACTTCAACAAGAATAGAGTGCTTGTATCAGCAGTATACATCAACAACTCGCTGCCATATACCAGCAGAAGATTCCAGCAACTAGCAGTCATATACCAGCAGAAAATTCCAGTAGATATCAGTCATATACCAGCAAAAAATACTTCAGCAAATAGATGTCTTGCCTCAACAGAAGACTCCAGCAAAACAAAGGTATGTAAATGTTAAGTGAAGCCCTTTTTTATAGGTTGGTTTGGCTGCCCTAGGCAGCCCCCTAAGAATGTATGACAGTTGTATAACAGCTGTCATACCTGCCCTCCTTTGGATGCCAAGAGTCACCTCCTAAAGTTCCCAAGAGCCACCTCCTAAGCTCCCAAGAGCCACCTCCTAATGCTCCCAAAGGTCACTTCCTTTGTCTCTTCTAGAGGCTGCCCTAAATTGTTGTCTTATGATTGTATGACAGTTGTATAACAACTGTCATACCACCACCCTAAGCAACCCCCCTAAGCTGGTCACTCCAACCATCCTAAGTAGCCCTCTTAAGCAGTCTCCCTAAGCTAGCCAGTACAACCTCCCTAAGCAGCCCTCTTAGAGGTGCTATGAGGTTGACACATGGAATATGATTGACTTGGCATAAGGTTGACACTTGTCATGTATTTGATCCTTGACATAAAGTTAACACTATATCAAAACTTTATTTACATGGTTAGTTACAATAAAAAAAATAGCTTCCAAAGCTATATAATTCAACACTCCCTCTTAGCAAGGAAGGTATTTTCCTAGTACCAACTGTTACATCCATTTGTCTTTACTTGGCTATTGACTTGTTGATCCATGTAGAATCTATTCATCAAGAGAATTTTTGTATCCGTAGCTAGCATTGGGATCAGTAGCATCTCTGGTGAGCACACTGTTGTCATTACAGGATTTTTATTCACTCAGTTCACCAAGAACTGTTTTTACAGTTCACCAAGAACTGTCCTACTAGCCATATGCTAGAGGAAGCTATATAGTTCACCAAGAACTGTCAATTCACCAAGCACTGTCTTACTCAGTGCCAGTCCTTTTTCATACTGGATGAGTAATCTTAGAGCCAGTCCTTTTTCATACTGGATGAGTAATCTTAGAGCCAGTCCTTTTTCATACTGGATAAGAATAAAATAGAATAGCCCACATCCTACCTTAAATGACTTGCCCCGCTACTGTCACCAGAATCCCATATGCAGCTCCTTACTCCCTCTTACGAGGGACCGGTCCAAGTTTGTCTCTGAAGTACTCAAACTTCACCTTTGACAGAGGTTTGATTAGCACATCTGCAACCTGCTCATTGGTAGCCACATAATGAAGCTTCACTGCTCCCTTTACTACCACATCACAGATAAAATGATACTTGATTCCAATATGCTTTGATTTGTCATGAAACACAGGGTTCACTGACAACTTTATGCAACTTTGATTGTCACAGCAAATACTAGTCGCATCTAACTCAATATCAAATAATCCTGAAAGTAATTTCCGTAGCCATACAGCTTCAGTACATGCTAAACATGCTGCCATATATTCTGCCTCAGTTGTAGTCATGGATTTACAATCCATCATTCCAAATCTCTTTAGAATTCCCACAACATATTTTCCTTAACTAAGACAAATCTCACCTGGATTCTGCCACACTTCCAGACCTAGGAAATAGTACATCTAACCCAGATCTTTCATTTCGAATTCTGAAGTAAGCTTCTTCTTGCAATCAGTGATGAGCTTTTCATTTCCTGTTAGAAACAAATCATCCACATACAATAGTAAGATCACCTGATCATCATTCTCAATCTTATAGTAGAGATTGGAATCTGCTTTACTCTTGCTAAAGCCCGAGCTCATCAGAAAATTATCAATTCTTCCATACCCTGTCATGGGTGCTTGCTTCAAGCCATACAAGGCTTTCTTTAATATGCACACATGTGTCTGACTGTCATGTGTCTCAAATCCTTATGGTTGCTCCACATACACTTCCTCTTCTATGATCTATCACACCATTCAGAAAATCAGTCTTCATATCCATCTAATGTAGTTTCCATCCCATCTTTGCAACTATAGCCATAGTAGCTCTAATGGGAGTGTATCTCACCACAGGAGCAAAGGTTTCTTCGTAATCTATTCCCTCTTTCTGAGAGAACCCACGAGCTACAAACCTTGCTTTGAATTTCTCAATACTACCATCTGCAGCATGCTTGATTTTGTATAACCATTTAGATGTTACCACATATTTTTCTTTTGGTCTCGGAACTATGTCCCAAACATCATTTTTCATAATTGATTGATATTCTTCAATCATGGCATCCTGCCACACTTTCTTCACAGCGGCTTCTTCATAGATGGAAGGTTCTACATCAATGATGTTAGACACAAGTGCAACATAGTTGGAATATAATCAAGGTTTTTTACTTTCTCTGAAAGTCTTATTTGGGCCACCATACCTTTCTACATCTTGAATGAGTTCACGAGCCCAACCTGGTTTTCTCTGATATGTAATCACTTCCGTGGGTGAATCAAAAGGGTTTCTGAGGCTCCATCATATCATGTTTCTCAGGTACAAGCTCTTCTTCTTCTGTATCTGGTATTTTAGAATCTGTATGTTCCTCATCATGTACCTCATCTACATGATTTCCTTTTGATTTGCAGAAAGTTGCATCTTCATCAAAGATAACATATCTGTTGATCTCAATCTTTTTATATCCAGGGACATATACTCTATATGCCTTTGATGTTTCGTTGTATCCGACTAATATACCCTTCTTACCCGAAGGATCCAATGTTGTCATTTTGTCCTTGGGAATATTAATATACACTGGACAACCAAATATCCTTAGGTGACTAACCTCTGGAACTTTTCCAGAAAACACTTCTTCTGGAGTTTTATTTTCAAGAACTTTATGAGGACTTATGTTCTGTACATATACAGCAGTCCTCGCTGCTTCTACCCAAAGGTACATTGATAAATCCTGATCATGAATCATGGCTTTAACTGCTTCCATAATTGATCGGTTCTTTCTTTCTGCAACACCATTTTGCTGAGGATTGTCTGGAGTAGAAAGCTCCCTCTTAATCCCAACTTCTCTACAGAATTCCTTGAATTCACCAAATGTGAATTCTCCTCCGTTATCAGATCTTAAAACCTTTATTTTTCTCTCGGAAAGATTTTCAACAAGAGCTTTGAATTCCTTAAACTTACTAAAGACTTCATCTTTATTCTTTAAGAAATAAATCCAATTTTTGCGAGAAAAGTCATCAATAAAAGAAACATAGTAAACATACCTGCTGAGTGAAGTGGCTGACATAGGTCCACACACCTCTGAATGAATTAGATCCAGAACTCCTTTTGCTTTACTGTCACTGCTTGGAAAAGGATTTTCCACGCTCTTTCCTTGTGCACATCCTTTACACACACCATCGTGGAACACTTCAATTTGTGGAAGGCCTTTCACCATCTTGCTAACAACTGGCAAGGTTTTATAGTGAATATGAGCGAACCTTCTATGCCACAGTTCACATGGGTTTATAGTATTGTGTACTAAGGCTTGATCTACCTTTCCTTTTAACTTGTATAACCCATCTTCATGTATACCAATTATAATAGCATCATCAATATTCTTTCCTCTCGGCGAAATAAGAACTTGGCCATCAACAAAAGCTACTCGGAATCCTTTCTCTTCCAATCCTGAAATACATAGGAGGTTCTTTTGCAGACCAAGTACATATAAAACATTTTCCATTTTCAAATGTTTTCCTAAATCTAAGTTGTAAAAAGCATTCCCTATGCCCTTAATAGGATAGGAAGAGTTATCACCTAGTCTCACCTGATGAGAAGAATCTTTCTTAGTTAGATTTGAAAGAGAGTCTTTAAAACCAGTGATGTGCCTGGAGGCACCACTATCCACAAGCCATGTTTCACCATCATAATTTACTAAATTAGTAACAGCTGCCACCAAAACATACTCTTCATCTGAATCTTCTTTTCTTTCTCTCTTGAAAACAGGTTCATCATCTTCAACAATATGAGCATGATGTCTTTTGTTTTTCCTCCTTTCTCTGACCTCTTTTATGAGAGGACAATTTCTGGCAAGATGTCCCAGCTTTTCACAACAAAAACATTTGAGTTTAGAATAGTCTCTCTTACCTTTCTCAAATTTCTGAAACTTCTTCTGTGGAGAATGATTTTCCTTCTTTTTCTTTCCTTTCCTGAAATGGGTTGCAAGAGCTTGATCTTCATCATCACTTAGCTTTTCTTCTCTTGCTTCCGGTCTTGCTTCTTCTTGGACACAATCTTCCCACAGCCTGCTAAACTTTGTTAACTTACTCCTTGAACAGATTCCTCTTATGAAAGAGTCCCATGACTTTGGAAGTCTATTCAAAGTAGTCATTACTAACTCAACTTCTTCGACTGAGTCATCGATAGCTATAATTTGTTCATTAATCTAAGAAATTCTTGTAAAGAAGGCATGAATAGATTCAAACTTCTGCATCTTTACATTTTTGAGTTGAGTCCTCAAAACCTTCTTCCTGTTTGTGTTTCTTCCTTCATATAGACAAGATAGAGCATCAAACATTTCTTTGGGAGTCTTCAAGGATGATACATGAGGAATAAGATGGTCTTTTATAGAATCTGCAATTATTCTCTTTGCCCTTATCAGATTCTTCCTGTACTTACCTTTAGCTTCTTCCTCGGGTTCTGCAACCTCTTCCAGAACAAGGGATATTATGTACTTCCATGCTCTGAAGTTATTAGGTCCCTCAAGTTTCTCATCAAGCTTAGTGCTTGACATCATCTTGTCCTTATTTTTGACTTCCTTCAAAAACTGAAATATTGTAGTCTCCTTCACATATCTAATAACTCTCTGTAGAAATGGCTTCTTTCAGGAAAGCTCTAATACCATGTTGAAAAACTGATGCATGTAGGTAAATTTAAAAATTGACAGCATACAACCAACATACCAATACATCTTGCATATATGAGGATCACTAAAAGTGAGACAATCACAGAGAAAACACAAGTATACCCTGGGAAACCCTCTTGGGGTAGAAAATCCAGCCAAAACTTCTATTTAGATTCTTCAACAAAGTACAATATCAGTACAAGACTTTAGAGTAACTAGCTAGGACTCAGAGGGCTGAAACAATACCTCTGTTTCAGCACTTACAAACTTCACATATAGCTGAACTAACACTTATAGTAACAGCTTGACAAACTCACGAAAAGATAACTGACTTTCCTTCTTGTTGTAGCAGAGTTATGGCAGCTTTAACATAGTATTTGTAGCAGCCTTATATCAGCAAGGAACAACAGAAGACTTCAACAAGAATAGAGTGCTTGTATCAGCAGTATACTTCAACAACTAGTTGCCATATACCAGCAGAAGACTCCAGCAACTAGCAGTCATATACCAGCAGAAAATTCCAGTAGATATCAGTCATATACCAGCAAAAAATACTTCAGCAAATAGATGTCTTGCCTCAACAGAAGACTCCAGCAAAACAAAGGTATGTAAATATTAAGTGAATGCCCCTTTTTATAGGTTGGTTTGGCTGCCCTAAGCAGCCCCCTAAGAATGTATGACAGTTGTATAACAGATGTCATACATGCCCTCCTTTGGATGCCAAGAGTCACCTCCTAAAGTTCCCAAGAGCCACCTCCTAAAGTTCCCAAGAGCCACCTCCTAATGCTCCCAAAGGTCACTTCCTTTGTCTCTTCTAGAGGCTGCCCTAAATTTTTGTCTTAGGATTGTATGACAGTTGTATAACAACTGTCATACCACCACCCTAAGCAACCCCCCTAAGCTGGCCACTCCAACCATCCTAAGTAGCCCTCTTAAGCAGCCTCCCTAAGCTAGTCACTACAACCTCCCTAAGAAACCCTCTTAGAGGTGTTATGACGTTGACACATGGAATATGGTTGTCTTGGCATAAGGTTGACACTTGTCATGTGTTTGATGCTTGACATAAAGTTAACACTATATCAAAACTTTATTTACATGGTTAGTTACAATAAGGAAAACAGCTTCCAAAGCTATATAATTCAACAACTAGCTATACAATTCCTTGCAGGAAGAAATATAGGCTTTCCTTGGGTCTTGGCCTATCCTAGCAGTAATTCAATTTCCTTTCCATAGGATGAATTGGAATTCAACATACTAGCTTTTTCTAAGGGTGAAAAGTAGTACTTCTAGGTTGAAGAAACACGCTTTTTCATGTATTTCCAGTTTATCTCCCTGTGGGTCTATTAAATGTATGCAATGTGCATACTTGTTGGATGCAGAATTTTATTTCGCATCCAACTAGTGCCTACACTTGACATTTGAGTAAACCTACAAGGAGATAAGTCACAGATACAATTAAAAAAAAGTAGTTTTATTTCTTTCCCTCCAAAACTATTTACCCTTATGGTTGACATTATCATCTTGAATCCTCCTGGTTCTTTTAAAGTTGATGTTGATAGCACATTTCTTGTTTCGGGGCCCATTTATAGCTCAAAATTTCTCTAATGTTTGTCTAATACAAGCATATAGCCACTTTGTACCTCTAGATCTATGTGTGGTTTTCTCCTAACCCAACCCCGAAGTGTCGGTTGGGCCAACCAAGATGGAGAATAGTATTCGAGTGTGGGGACATATGCTATTACAAGGAGTGGAGCATTCAGATTATCCCACTTTTTTACCACATGTCTATGAATATGATCATACAAGATCGCCTCTCTCTGAACAATGTATTTGATATGGAATAGCATGTTGTCACTCTACTCATACACCTCCCCAATCATTGGCTAATCTATATCTACAATCTGAATAATATTATAAATGGGCTTGGTGAATTGCCTAACATACCTAACCTATGCCCAAAATAACCTTCAAGAACGATGTCCTCCACCTCCTAAAATTCATGTCTATCAGATGTGGATGCAGCCCTCTCTTTCAAACCTTGTCATGAATCAATTGAGACCCTACTAGCCAATGCCTCTCTTACCTTCAAAAGGTGCATGAAGCTAAGGTAATAGCTAGCAAATCTGATCTTCGCAATGTTAAGTAGCTCCAACTTAAAGTGATTGCAGAAAATGTAGTGGGCATGATTGTGATTGGTAATAAATTTTATTGTACTCTACCCTTTCTTGTACAATGTGCCAATCCATTTATAATCATGCTCCTTCAACTTCATAATATCATGCATCAAGAGCTAAGTTACCAAGATTCGGATCCGGATCTAGATACAAATCCACCGAATTTTTGAAAAGCCAAGATCTAGATATGATGGGGAATTGGCAGGGACAAACAATTATTATTTAGTTTATATACAAATTTATATACAAATTTATATATATATATATATATATATAAGCCCAGGGGGTTAGCTCAATTGGTCTAGAGTCAAACGTGAGTTTATCATGCTTGTTGTTGGTCACAGGTTCGACTCTATTGATTCCCCCAGGGAGAGGCCCCGTAATCAGGGTCGACAATTTACCCCGCTTACCATCCATGGAACATGGGGAAGTATTCGGAGGGTTTCCTCGAGTACATTTCCTTGAATATATATATATATATATGGAAGTTAGCAGCAAAGGTAGGCTTGACTAGTCCACATGCTCAAAGTTGGAAGACCTTTATTGAAGAACTCTCCAAGGCACATGTTCGTTTGGCGGAGGATGAGGATGTTTTTGTGTGGGTATGGAAAGGAGAAGGGTGTTCATGTAAAGTTTCTCTCGGATATGAAGCACAGTTGGATCTAATTCAAAACCCAATTGAATGGTGGTGGAAGAAGATTTGGTAGGTTCAGGCTTCGCCTAAAACGGTCATTCGATTGTGGCTCATTATCTGCAATCAACTTCCCACTTGGGAGCGAATTCAAAGGAAGCATCTTGAAGGTCTCGATCGATGTTGTTTCTGCAGGAATTTTACAAAAACAATATCTCATCTTTTTGTACAAGTCCCTTCACTCTCTCAGTTTGGAAAGATATTGATTTTTCTATGAAAATGCAATCGCTCTGGGCTCTCCCCTCAATTTTGGAAAACATTAAAATTTGGTTGACTCAAAAGAACCTCAAGACATTCAGGGTGATTCCATTTCTTGTTTTGTGATGCATCTAGACATCAAGGAATGAGTGTATCTTTGAGGATCAGGAGGTATCGGATTTCTTGGTAGCTTCTCAATCATTATCATTATTGCCTCATCTCTAATCCATTACAAAAGAAACAATGATTAGATCAACACATCCACCTCAAATTGACAAATCAATACCATGGGGGTATTTTGATGATGCCAATCAACAACAGGGGACAAAATGTGGGGCTAGATATGTATTGTATGTGGATGAAGCTTCCTTTTTCTCAGGCAAAGAATTCATATAACAAGGATCAAATAATCTAGGGGAACTCACAACACTCTTCCTCCTTTTGAAATCAACTTTAGCAAAGAGAATTCTAACATTACAGGTTTTCGGTGACTCTGAACTCACCATCCGATGGATAAAAGGCGATCTCCAAACACAAAGAACCGGGATTCTCAACTTGTCCAAACATTTAAAGGATATCTCCTCAATCTTTCATTCAATCTCTTATGTTCATGTTTACAGACAATTCAACTCCCTGGCGAACTCATTGGTAAAAGAAAGTCTTTCTAGTGCAATTTCTATAGTGAACGAAGTCGAAGTACAGGAGGGGTCTAAGATTTCATCAAAGTCCTTCCCCTTAAATGATATTTAGGTCTGTTTGTCTTTTTAAATGCTATTTTTGTTGAAACTTCACATACTAAAAATATGGGTCTATGTTTAAGTATAGAGCTCCTCTATCATGCATGTTATGTAGATGAAAAACAACATTTCTCTGTAAAGAAGTCTTGTCAAGTAGTCCAAATGATGTCAATCCTTTTGAGTCTTGATCAGTGACCATTGAAGAATGTATTTACATTTCTATGCTGGAAATATAAATGCGATTTTTTTCCGAGGAAAATATTAATTACATAACTTTATATATATGCTTGTAATATTCCCCGGATGGGGTGTCCTCTAGTTCAGGGAACCACGTGGCGGAAGGGACAATGGCTTCCCCCTCCGTGCCACAGGGGGGCGAAACAATATATGAATTTGATGGGCCATGGCTACTTCAGAGGGTGTGAAATGACATTGTTGAGCTTGTCGACGATTACGAAGGGTGGAGGCATGATGGATCGCACAGGGTATGTACCCCCGCAGCTAAATCGCTCATCGTGGAAGTTAATGGAGTTCTCAGACAAGATTAGGATATGGATAGCTCACACGAGTCTAGGATTTCAGACCCGCCCCTCCATCACGATGACAATCATGTTCATGTCAACCTCTGAGGGGTTTGTACGCCTGAAGATAATGGATATTCATGTTTTCAAGAGGCATCACCACCCGTTCGCTAGTATAATTCTTCCCCTGGCCAAGGTTGGGCTTCTTATGAATCTAAGTTTCTTCTCTCTTGCTATCATCTATGTTCCTTTCCCTTTCTATCATCTCTTTTATCGTCCTTCCATTTCTTTGATCCTCTATCTTATGGCTCCTCGCGGACGCAAGCCAAGTGCTTCCTCTGTTGGGTCGTCACGGGAAGCCATAGCTGCAGCGGACACAGCTGATTATTTTCATGAAACTATGTCTACTCTAGAGGTCGAGGTTAGGCTCATAAGGGATTTTAAATCTGATGAGGAAATTGAACAGATGGTACAGGGTTTCCTTCCAAACATAAGAGGTACTAGGACAAGAAATTCCAAATATTTCAAAACTCAGGAGTTATATTGGCACACCAAAACCATGGTGGCCCTAGGGATGCTTCCCAAGGACGAAGAATTCAGACAATTGAAGCACAAGATGGAGACTTTGGAGGGGAAGAATGACTATCCGATTTCAGTGATTTCATGGATGGCTCAGCGTCTAGGCAGTATCTTTCACCCTTCAACTAGAACCCATGCCTGGATGAGGCCCTTGACTGCTGCTAATCGCTCAGGAGAGGTTGGCCCTTCCTCTGCTCAAGATCCTCATGCCCAGTACTAGCATATTCTACAAGTCTCTCTGTCTCTTCTTATATTAGTTTTTTTCTTATAGTTAGTCCTAGAGGCTCAACACAGCTCTGTTGGTTCAATACGCTTCATAATTTTAGTCATAGTCAGTCTATTATAGCCTGGTTTCCCCACAGGGGCATGCAGTTTTCTCAATTTATTTTGGACTCCAAAAAACTATCATTGTCTTTCTGGCAACTGGTTAAGCTCAGACATTACTATATATTTGTAAATCTTGTTCATAATTAATATATAGACTCTTCTTACTTACAAAAAATATATATATGCTTGTAATATAAAATAATTAATTTAAAATACTTACAAAATAAAAATTAATCTAATACATAAAAGTTAATATAATATAAGTTATAATATATTAAGTTAATAAGGGTTGTGAGTTATTAAATTATATTCACTATTGCAATAATTTCTAATATAAATTAAGTTAATAATATAAAAACTTACAAAATAAAAATTAATCTAATACATAATAGTTAATTTAATATAAGATAAACGCATAGTCTAAACGTTCGACTTTTTGGAGTTTTTATGGGCATATTTTCTGATCAATTTTTACTCAAATCCGGTAAAAATTGTTGGAACTCTATATTTGCGTGATTGAGTCTTTATAATTTGAGTTCCCTAAGGGGTTTTCAGGGTGTTGAATCCATTTATGCATTCAAAAATGCAATTTAAACAACAGAAAATGGGAATTTCACCAAGATCTGTTTCGTCGGATTCCAGTGAAAACTTTCAATAAGTCTAATGTTTAGACAACGCCTAAGATAAATCTTGACGCCTTCTAATACAAAGCACCTTAAGTTCTAGTATATTAAATTAATAAGGGTTATGACTTATTAAATTATATTCACTATTGCAATGAGTTATAACATAAATTAAGTTAATATAAATAAGATAGAACTTGATATAACTATTGCAGTCAATTCCAAAGGCGCCTGAGCAACCACTCCACGTGACTTGACTCAAACTCTGAACTCTGAATTCCACCACTGCAGTTGACCACTCTATGTGACTCATGTTCGAGTGTGAGTCCCTAGACAATCACAAAGTCCAAGACCGCATTCTTATGAGTTGTCATCCTTATCAATTGATGAGGTGTTGTAATTATCCATTGATGAGTTGTCAATGAGATCTAGATCTAGACGTGGTCAATTCCATGTACTACAAATTGATATCATGAGATGAATACAAATGTTGAGAATATCGCTTAAAGCCTTTTTCGCCAACTTTTCTTCTTCTTTTTTCTGAGGTAATATCTCACGGGAAACCCCCGACTACTTCCCCACTTCGTGGATGGAAAACAGGGTAAACCATCGACCCTCATGTCCGTGGAAGGCCTAACCCCAAGGGGAACAAGAGATTCGAACCCGTGACCTCCTCAACTGGGGATAGCTTCACATCTAGCTCAAAACCACTTGAGAAAACCCTTGGGGCTTCGCCAACTTTTCTTCTATCTTGCTTGTGCTCTATCTTTTAACATTGTATCATAGCTCTTATGGTCTTAAGGGCATGATAGCACAATGGTGAAGAGAGGTTGGTAATATCAAATCCTTCTTGAGTGCTAACGGGCCTAGTAACTTCATGGTAGTTTTCCATGGGAGGTGAGGTACAACCAATACTGCTAAGATGAACTAAAACATCAAAAATTGCCATGATGGAGATGTTGAAGAGGAGCCTCCATTGACAAACTAGCTTAGAACATTTGAGTGGTATGTGTTGTCTAATTTTGTTAAGGAAAGACGATGATTGAATCCCAATTTTGGAATCAGATCTAAACTGTTTTCTGTTGGTTATTGGCTCATATATAAAACTTAGATCTGAAAATGAAAAACAAATATAGTGTAAGAATTGATTGCAGAGTGAATAGATCTAATTCTTGTGAAGAGCTAGTTTAAAAGATCTACAATCCTCTCTTTCTTTGTATTTTGTATGATACAATTGTTTGGCCTTGATATGCAAACAAGAGTTCAGATATGTTTTTATTGAGTGACCTCAAGAATCGAAAGGTGTAGGCATGCTATTGTAAACTGAATCTGTTATCAGATCAGATCATCTTGATCCAGCTATAGTTAAGTCGAAATCCTACAGCACCCAGTCTCAACCTGTTTATTGTGTTCTATTTGTTAACATGATCTCTCTGCAAATACTTAGATCTGTCGTACCATTGGCAATCTTTTGATCTAAAATATTATGAGAACAAGGCCGCGTAATAAAAGCCACCTATCCAATCTACTTGAATGGCATGGAAACTTATGTTACACCTATCCGATCTGCTTGAATGGCATTGAAATTTCTGTTATGTGATGAGAGCATGGTGAAATTCATAGTGATCTAGCTATTCCATATGCTATCTATGCATTAGATCAAAGGGTTTTAGAATTAAGATATGTTGAATAACATTGCTTGACAGTTGCTCGCTTAGACAATCAAATCGCAGATGTGATTCTCTTATGCAAGACTAGGGTGCATCATTGCTGAAGGAAACCACCACCAGATCCAATCCATGAGCAAGAAGCCATTGCCTACAAGATCTGGAACACGTAGTTGGTGCTCCAACGATCCATACAATGAACTGGATCAGTGTCCTTAATGTCCAATGCACGACTGAGAAACTCCACTGTTGCAAGTATCGATGCCATTACTACAAATGCCGAGCATGTTAGCTAGCAGAGCGTGTTAGCTGGTTGGTGGCGATGTTAGCTGGCTTCATCTCTCTGGCAGCGACCCACATATATGGAATAGTCATTTTATTCAAGCAAAGTTGATCGAAGACACCAAATCGAACTACATGTAATTGATTTATAAAGATCAGGTCGTTGGGAGGAAGGCGTTGATGCAGAAGCATCTCACAATTTGGAAATCAATTCAGATCACAATTAAGGAACGCAATTGTCATCAACAAGCAGCTCACTTGCAACCGTCAAATAAAAGTGGACATGTCAAAACCAATTATTTAATGGAGGGGAAAATGGGGGTTTTAAATATAAACTTCGATGCTTTAATAGATTGATTTCAAGATTGGTTTGGTAATATGTATCTTCACATTAGTGTATTACCATCAAAACAACTGTATTACCATCAAAACAAAGTATTATAGCCTTTGATCAAAATATTTGTAAAATGAGTTTGGAGAATTGTTGTGAAAGTGAAGGTTTGTAAGTGGTGAGTCTGTTTACATTCATCATTGATTTCCAAAGAAGAAGTTTAATTGAAGGCTTGCATTGAAAGTGTATGGTTGAATACTTCGTAAAAGGTCCAAATCACATAACTCAACTTTTGTTCAAAGCTTTGTCAAAATTGTGAGGATAATTAAGTGAAGGCTTGCACTTGGTAAAAGGTTAAAAGGGGATTTTAGACCTATGTTTTCCTTTGAAGAAATTGCTCTTAAATGCTAAGAGATAATTGTATTTGGGCACTGTCATAAGAAGGGATATTCATAATAAAACTAAAGTTTTTTGCTCCTTGTCCTAGACCTGTCCTGAAATCAGAATAAGGGGGTCTAAGGACATTTGTGCTCATGGATGGTGGATATTTTCTTGGATGCTTATGATGTTTTATGTCTAGTTATGACACTTAAAACACAATTGCAATTTGTCATTTAAACACCGCACGCACGAAGTAACAAGGCATACAAATCTTGTTCTTTCAAAGCATGTCACAAGAGGACTAAAAATTGTTTATCCCTCAAATCTTCATTGAGCATTGTCAAAAGTTAAGCGATGCTTCAATTCGGTTATAAGTTTGTTGAGTAATTGACATTGAAGCATAAGATTGCATCATTGAAAAATGTCATTGAATTGTATAAAGGGTGGAGTTACAAGAAGCCATGTTGTGAAAAAGGACCTACCTGAAATTAAATAAGAAGGCATTATTTTTTATTATAGTCATCAAAGTCAAGTCATTGTAATCACGCTTTGGGGTGCATGATTAGTGGTACCCGACACCCTAAGGTAACCATAAGAGCAAGCAAGCGTAAGAGAAAATAAACAAGTTCAGGCGAGCAAGTATAAGTGAGCGTGACAAGTGCAAAATCACAAATGGGTAAAGGATGAAAGCATTTACAAAATGTCAATCAAGAAATCAAGAATTACAAGACTCCAAACATGAATTGCATAATTGATTATTGAATTTCACAATCAAATTGATATTAAGGATCAATTAATTGGAGCACTTGAGCTGAAATTAATTCAAAAAGACAAACAAATTAAGAGCATGGTTGATGCCACATGTGCCAACAATGACCTTAATGCAAATGATGAATGTTACTTGTGCAATAGATGACCTCATACAATGCAATTTGTGACTCGGAGGATCTAATACTGGCTAATGCAACTTGTGATACAAAATACCTAATGCAAATGGTTGATGCTACTTGTCATACACATGACTTGATGGTTGATACACATGCAACAAAAGATATGATTGATGATTCCTTTCCATGTTATGAGATGGAATTGAAGAAGGAAAGTTTCGTTGAAGATGAGTCACAAGCAGAAGAACGGACTGATAATAGCAGCAGCAAATGTGAATTGGAATATACAAAAGAAAAACAGGAATTACAGAATGATCTTTCCAAGATGATTGTTAGACCTTGGGAAGAATTGTTATTCAATAAAAATCGACATGGCTTTGGATATGACAAAGGCAACAGTTTTCGTATCCCATATTACTCCAAACTGGTTCAATTTGTGAGTGCAAGATTTCTTGAAGAAGTTAAGAATCTTGATAATAAGTGCCAACATTGTCGTAGAGTTGGTCATATGGAGAATCAGTGTTTTGATCTCCATCCTTGTCTTCATTGTGGGAAGACAAATCATCTCTCAGAAAAATGTCAAACGAAGAAGGATACAAAGAAAACAATTCATTATGATTGGAACCAACAAGTCAAGAAGTTACATAAGTTTTACCATCTATTTCAGACACAGGTAAAGAAACATTTGCATCAAAAAATCACAAAAACAAAAGACTTTCAAACAACTATTCTAGATGATGACTTTGGGCACGATTGATGCCCAATCCTACATGTTTTTTGAATTCAACCATGAGTCTGGAGAGTACCATCTTTGACTCATATTTTTAGAATTCAACCATGAGTCAAAGATGGTACTCTCTACACCTCAAGCAGGGGAGTACATTGATACAACAACAAGATACTCTTCAGCACCTTTAAGAGGGGGAGCATATTCTGAAAATGGTTAGTGGCCAACCAAAACCACCACAGACATTGATGCAATCGGTTAGTGGTCAACCAACAAAACCACCAGATACAGTGATGAACCATTGACGAACAGAAGAATCCAAAAGCTCAAGATTGGATCCCTTCAACAATCTTCTCACCTTGCACCTAATAGGGGGGAATATCAAATATCAATGATGATAGTTAAGCTTCAAGTTTCAAAGTTCAATCAGAATTTGGGAACTCTAGCATAGCAACTGGTCTCCTCAACAGGGTATCTACAATAAAATCAACTATTCATTGGGATGTTATTCGACACCTAATTGTGTCTATATTCAGAGAGAGATTCGGTTTTCCTATTTGTTCACCAATTACCAGGGGAATGTTCAGAGATGGAAGTTGTTCACTTCTAGGAATTTCACCCTCTTTCAAAGTTCATTTCAAATGAACCATTCAGCATCCATATTTGCGGTTTTTCAGGAATATCTTCATCGAAGCTCAGTTCAAAAGTTTCAAATTGAAGATTGAAATTGGTATCAGTTTATACACTAGTCTTACTGGTACAATTATTCAAACTTGTGATTGTGGGGGAGATGTTAGATTGTCAGTCCCTAGATAATCACAAAGTCCAAGACCACATTATTATGAATTGTCATCCTTATATATTGAGGAGGTGTTGTCATTATCCACTTATGAGTTGTCAATGAAATCTAGATTTAGAAGTGGTCAAATCCATGTAATATAAATTGATATCATAAGATGAATAAAAATGTTGAGAATATGGCTTAAAGCCTTTTCCGCCAACTTTTCTTGTGTCTTGCTTGTGCTCTATTTCTTAATGACTCAAACCACTAAGTCCGCCTTCTACGTAACTCCAACCCCTAAGCCCACCTTCCACTGTTGCAATTTGTAGCACCTTTTCCAGTGCATCTCAATACCTCTCGACATTCAACATTAGAAGCACATCGCAATTTTGGAGCAGATATTCGGCAGATCTGGATCTGTCTCCAATCCTTGGATCCAATCCCCATGGTTGATGAATCCGATAATGTAGATAAAGAGGTTCAATCCATTCACCAAACATCCAAACCAAAATATGTTAGGATACATATCCTCAATGACCACTCCCACTACCTTACAATTAGCAACATTATCAGTTAACAACTTGAATGACATTGTGCAACCCAATCTCTTGAATGGTTTTAATAAAGGGCTCTACAATACTAACATCAATATTGTAGCAATCCAAGTAGACATGCGCTAAAAGGAAGACCGCACCACTAGTAAACACACCAATGCCTTTTAACATTTGTTAAACCATCAAAAACAATGGATACCGCATATTCCGTCCAATCATTTGTAAAGAGTCCCAAAGCACTTTGTATTTTGGCTCTTTATTTGTCAAGTCCCATGGTTCTAGCTTTGTCATAATTGGGGTTCATGTATCCTTTAAGAGCACTACTGATGTCTTGTACCATTTCATGCCAATAGGGTGAGTGAACAACATTGAACAGTATGCCACAAGCATAGAGAACCCTGAACACTTTTGCATCCACATCTTCCCTACAACCTTGGTCAAGGAAATCTAATATTGTTCTATGCCCCAAATGCATGAGTGAGGATCCACTAGCATGGTGGGCATGGGAATTGACCACCGAACATTCTATATGAGATCTCAGATTTAGCCTTTGATTGTTTAGATTTATTTTGAGATTCCTCCTCTACCCTCATGTATTTTTTCTATCTTTTGCGAAATAGTAGAATATTGAAGAATTTTTCAAAAATCAGTGAGGTTGTACAGAAAATCTAGTGTATTGGTGAGTCAACCAACAACCCAATAGAGAGAAGAAATCAAGAGCTTCGAATGTATTCATAATCTATGTAATCTAAACAATAATGTATGTGTAAATCATTGACAAATGACTGTAATTTAGTTATAACATTGAGTGAATGTTTTGATGTGTTAATGTTATCCGTGTGACCATAATATAGTTAGATTTTGGGGTTACTCTGAAAGTGTTTACACCATGTTTAGGGGTGCTTCATGAGATTTGGGGTATATGGTGTATGATCAGCCCCTAAATGGTCCATGATGGATTTGCACATGGGAGATGGCTTACTCTATGGTTGTTTGACTTTAGTTGGATGCTCGCATGATATTCTTCCCTAGGGCATTGGAGATCTTCAGACACCCTGGTGATGTTTTGCATGATGGCCACATGGGGATGGCTACTTGCTTGGAGAATGCCCTGCATTGGAGGAGCATTCTGCATCATGGAGGGCATTGCGCCCTAGACAACACAGGGTAGCTTGGATAGTTGCATGGATCCTTGGATTTGACTAGGGGACGCCTGGGTTGCAACAGTGTTCATGCAAGGGGAGTGGGCCCAATGGAATACTTGGCTTAAGAGGTTTGTTTAAGTCATTAAAGGCTTGTAGGAGGAGCATTGAACACACCATGTGGAGCGCCTTTGTATTTGGAAGCTTACTTATGGATAGCATCACCTTGGATGCTTGGCGTGTACCCCTAGAGTGTAATGCTCCACATGTGTGAGCTTACATGTGTTATTGTAGGTTTCTTGTAAGGGGATAGGCCCACCTATGTATTTTTTGCATCCCTTACCTCTCATATATGTAAAGGAAGGAGAGAGTCTTGTCATCATCATCATTGTACTCTCCTCTTTGTACTTGTCTTCTTGGAGTGAGACACTAGGGTTCATGAGGAAACTCTAAGAGAAGTTATGAAAGCGAAAGAGGACATCTATGTTGGGACCATGCTCTTGTGAGATACTAGGGTCTACACTTGTGAAGAATACATCGGAGATGATGATCTTATAACTCATCATTCTTGTTCATTCTTGTGTAGAGATGTGATCAAGAGAAGCGTATCGCTACTCCTCTCTGCCTATTGGATCTTCTTTTGTACTCTCTCTCTCTCTCTCTCTCTCTCTCTCTCTCTCTCTCTCGGATCTTTTTTTGTACTTAACCTCTCTCTCTCTCTCTCTTCGAGTCACTAGGGTTTCTTGAGCTTCTTGAGGCATCTTGAAGACTAGGGTCAGGGTTTCATCCCTTGAACACTTAGAGATTAGGGTTTTGACATAAAACCCTAGGTTGTACTTCTTGAAGTGAAGAAGAAGATGAGATGTCTTACCTTGGAGAACATGTTTGTGTGATGCATGCTTGTTGGATCTCCTTGGTTGAGCTAGGGTTTTCATTGTTTTCCTAACTAGGGTTTTGGAGAGCATGAGAATTGTACTAGCCTTGTGATAAGACTATGGTATGTATATGAACTTCATCTTTATGTCTATTAATAAAGTTTCTAGCTTTGTCCAATACTTGTGTAATTGCAGATTTGATTTTCAGCCATCAACTTCTTCATGGTTTGGTGATTTCCAGCACTCATACGTTTTGTTGATTTGACATAAGTTAAGGGTGATTGTGTTAAGTGATTTAACATTATAATTGAAGAAGGGCAGATTTGCTGCTGTATTTACAGCTGTCCTAACTGATTTTCAGATCTGCTACAAATGTATGACAAGATTGCCCGAGAGGGATGAAACTTATTGGGGCATCTTAAAGACTAGGGTCAAGGTTTCATCCCTTGAACACATTGAGATTAGGGTTTTGAGTCTTGACATAAAACCCTAGGTTGTACTTGTTGAAGTGAAGAAGAAGATGAGACGTCTTACCTTGGAGGGCATGCTTGTGTGATACATGCTTGTGGGATCTCCTTGCTTGAGCTAGGGTTTTCATTATTTTTCCTAGCTAGGGTTTTAGAGAGCTAGAGAATTGTACTAGCCTTGTGATAAGGCTATGGTATATACATGAAATTCATCTTTATGCATATTAATGAAGTTTGAAGCTTTGTCCAATACTTGAGTAAATGCAGATTTGATTTTCAACCATCTATGACTTCACGGTTTTGTAATTTCCAGCACTCATATGTTTTGTTGATTTGACATAAGTTAAGGGTGAATGTGTTAAGCAATTTAACATTATAATTGAAGAAGGGCAGATTTTCCTCTGTATTTACAGCTGTCCTAACTGATTTCAGATCTGCTACATATGCATGATAAGATTTCCCTAGAGGACTGAAACTTACTGGCACACTTTGGTATCTTATCTCTTGAATTGCCTAGTGGATTGGGGTTGTTAAGAGTTGAAATATTGTCATCTATTGCGGCTGTTTTGTTTCTATTTCATAACAGCCCTAAGGCTGAAAATTCAGAGTGCTAAGATACGGGAAACCTCTAGTTAAGAGGTGAAATTTCTGTTTTGCAATAATTGTCATTTGTTCAGAAATTTTCTACAAATATTGCATATCATTGCACTATAGAGGTGAGCTTTAGGACACCATGCCCCCAATTGTGTCATTTGGTATTTGGGAAGAAGAAGTGCCCCCTTTCCAAGACATAAATGCCCAAGAAATGACCTCGAAACATTTTCAAATTAGGAAAACATTTCCAAAAGAGCTTATGAGTCGCTTTCGAGGTGTTTCACTTTTTGAAACATTTTTGGTAATAAACATTGGTAGAGATAGGAGTTTCCTACAACGTAGATCAAGTCCAATCTCATAATTTCATGAACAGAGAAGGAGAGATCAAAACAAGCTAATGGATCACGGAAGATATTTAAAAAAGGAGACTAATTAATTTAGATTACATTTAAATTGTGTCACGAGTCATTTTACTAGGGTTAAACCCTTCATTTCTAATTGATCCGAATGGATCTCCGCACGTGAAAGAACTTCGTAATTCGCGCCATGGTGATTTTAAGGTGGCGACAAAAGTGTTTAAGTGACGCTTTCTTAAGTTTTATTTCTCACGCATTTAATTATGCATTTGTGGGAAAAATACTTCATGCATTTTTCATATTAGTTTGATTAATGCTTTATGAAGTGCTCATGCATTTAATTATGCATTTTATGAGCTTTAATAACTCATGCATTATTATTATTCACTTGTAATTAAAATGATTAATATTTGTGAGAGAAAATTTGTCTCACATATTATTCATTTATTAATTATGGAAATTGGTTTTCATGTGAGAAACCACCTCACACCAATTTGCCATTTTTTCTCAATTGTAGGTTGAGAGAATCAAGGGCATGATTGGAAAGTCTTTGGGTAGTTTTGAGACTTTTCCATTTTTTAGCCTAAGATGGTTGAAGATCCTACTTTTAAGGATCTTGTTTTTCCTTCTTTGTAATCAGATCCTACAATTGTGGATCTTGTAATTAAAGCTCTTAGTTGGAGAGTGAGTAAGGAAAAACTATATATATTCCTTATGTGAGCCATGTTGGGAGAAGGAGGAAGAAAGGAGAGAGTGCTTAGCTATTGAAAGCCATAGTGCTGAGCTAATGAAGAGCCATTGTCCTTGAATGTAAGAGAGTTTTTTGAGAGCTCACTTTGAAAAAGGAATATAGAAGATCTGCATTCCAGTTGGAGCAGGTCCGGAGACGTAGCCCCAGAGGTGGAGGGGTGAACTCCGTTATCAACATCGGTTGTCTCTCTCTTATTTGCCTTCATGTGTTTTATACTCCTTAATGTTCATTTGTATTATGTTTATGCTTGTAATGCATTATGATAAATGAACTAATATGCTCAATAAAACCTGTATAAGCCATAGTCAATTTAAAAGATCCTCAAATTGTAAACATTTGGGAGAGTAATACTCGACCCGTTTACGGATCACTAATTCACCCTTCAAAGGTTCTTTACAACATTCTCCATTTGTCTAAAACTCCATAATATACAACAAACATTATCTATGTTCTTATAAATTGCTAAGAAATAAATTTCAATACTAGTAGCTCATATCTATCTTTTTGGCATTTTCCTCTTCATCTTGGGGAAAATGGCATGTTATTGTTTTAAGTAGAGAGCTTTGGGATGAAGTGGGAGACCATCACAGCACTGATCAAGGAGAAATGGCAAGAGAATCCATGAAAGTTCTAAGAAAGCATGCATACAGTGTGCAACACAAGATGATGAAAGAAAGCACGGAAGAATTAAAAAGAACACAACATGATAGATTGGTGTGGAGACAACAAAATGTAGCACAAAAGTTTGATGCAAAGGAAGAAAGTGCACAACAATTGAGGATAATGCACGTGAAGGATGATGTGAGCAAGGAACACAACAAAGATATACCTCGAAAGATCCCATGGAATAGCACAACATAGAATGAGATAGTGTGCTGAGAAAATGTGAAAGGTCGTTAGATGAAGAGCTTGAGAGGATGTTGGAGAGTCGAAGAGGCAAAGTCCAAGAGGAAGTTGAAGAGGCAACCATGGGAATAAGTAGTAGGATTAGTAGGATAAAGCTTAGACATGGGTTAAGCAGTCTGATCAATGAGTTAGCTAGTCCAGCCAGTGAGATTTTCAAGCAAGTCAAGCATATTAGTGAGTCAGGGAACAAACCAATTAAGAGAAGAAACTTTAGAGCTCCAAATGTATTTGTAATCTATGTACTCTAAACAATAATATATGAGTAGATCACTGCACCGTGATCGTAATCTAGTCTTATCATTGAGAATTTGATGTGTTAATGTTACCTATGTCTAACCATAATATTGCATGTTGTTGTGCAATAGAGGAGAGCTTTGTGACACCATGCTCCCAATTGTGTCATTTGGTATTGGGACAAAAGCGCCCACCTTCCAAGTCATTAAAGGCCAGACCATCATACCAAATCTCAAATCTTCTAACCTATGTTGGTGCTCCATCAGACCATCATATCCTTCATTTTGAAGGCAGAAGTCTAGATCCGCCTAAGCAATCAACTTGCCATGTCCACTTGCTGGTGGCAAGGTTCATCAATCTACCTAAAGCAATTTGATTACAATCTCCTTTCATTAAAGGCAAAATTGAATTTACCTTGATAGATGAAATAATTCAACTCATATACCCAACTGAAGGTTTATTTGAATTGCTGCTTTAATAGACAGTCTCTTTTTGATGTTTGAAAATAATCATCCGGTAACACAGACTAACATATAATTACGCTGGAACCACTCTTGGGGATGGGAGAACCCATTCCCAAGGTTGCCCCAGCTCTAGGAACACGAGAACTGGAACAAATGTTAACTTTTCCCTGGGATTGACCGAAAATTGAGATGTCCAGCAAGCTCTGTTGGCAAAGTCACACCACTCCTGCGATTGCTCCCTGCTCTTTCCCCAGCGGTAGGAGCACAAAGGAAACTTGTGCCACATTGCTTCTAAAAGTTAACCCCTAAGACACTTGTAGAAACACACACAATCAAAAATTTTGAGGGAAAAGTTGTGTTTTACCTGTCATCCCCTATGTTCATTTGCATGGGAATATAAATTGCTAAAAACTGTGGCTTATCCCACTTGCTTGTCCCATAGTTGTGAAACTAAGTTACAACTATGGTCAAATTAACCTTGTTTTGTAGGGTGACCATGTTTGAATCTGAAACTAAAATCTCATGTAAACAGAAAAGTGGCCCACATAAATCAGACCCCGGAGGTAATTTTGAATCTTGATTAATATTACATTCTTTATATTTCTAATATCGTGTTATATTCTAAGTAACAGGACACGGCTCTAAAAAAAAAAGAATTCAATGCTATTTTCTCACTTTCAGCTGTATGGAAAGAGCTGTTATGGTCTCTCATTATGCAGGTGAAGGGTAAAATCAAGATTTGAAAGGATTCCAAGTGTTTTGTAAATGTTATATATATACAACATGTCCTCCATCACCCATGTCCTGTTTCCAGGGTCGGCATGTCCCATGTCGGATACTAGTATTCCAGGTCCTCATGTCATGTGACTTAGGTTATATTCTATTGCAATATTGCATGGCTATAATCATTATTTTTTGCAAGTGTCACTATAAATGATGCAGCCCAAATCAGCTCAAAAATGAGATCCATCACGTAGGCCGTAATGCAAATGTACTATTCTGGAGCACTTGAATGGAAGTACTTACTCATTGCATTAGTTAATCTTGGGAGTATCAAAAAAGTACATTCATAATGTAAATCAGGATTTTTACAAGTATTTACTGCAGTTAATCATTTTATGATTTGAACTGAGTTAAAGATATTTGGATAATTTAGGGCTTCCCACCATATTCCACAAATCATCCCAAAGCAACATCTACCGAATGCTCTGTAGTGATTGCATATCTACCAAAGAATAAAGGATAAGAGCTACAGTATGTACATCTTACCTCCATAGATTGCTTACCAATTAAGCTAACAAATTGATATAATTAATGAATATATCAAATAATTATGAAACTTAAGTTTTCCAAAAGACTTGCATGCTATTGACATACTTTATGTCTAAATCCACCAGACTCGAGCACAATATAAGCCTGAATGTGAAAAACAGAACAAAGACTTTAGGCATGCCTCACAATCATTTCATTGATCTCACAATCAGAATACTATGAAAATTTAAAATAAAGATATCACCACTACCAAAATCGAAAAACAGGTAACAGACTCATTAATAAAACTTACAAGAAAAATGAAGAAAATACAAGCATAAACATGAATAAGTAACAGCATTAATGTTGACAAGCAGAATTCTAAGCTACTAACTCAAACCGATAAAGTTGCAAACATTTCAAACTTACAAGTAAAACCTTAAAAAAAACTTTCTAATGGACCTGCAGCATAATAGCACGTTAGATTCTAGTTTCTAAATGAAGATTAGTTTTTTAAATGTATTCAACATGATCTAAAATTTAAATGGCCTCCAATAGGTGAAAAGGGATAATAATCTCTCACCATTGCCTGTCTGTTGCCTATAAAACCAGAGAATTGCTCTGCACACAAGAAAAAATTGCTCATCAAGGGAATTTCCCTGATATTTTGTTTTATTAAACTATATTCTCACATGCCTATACAAAAGAAATGTCCAGTCTTATCCACAGAATCAAACCAAGTAATGCAAAACCACTGCCTTTCATGATGTCTATCAAAAGAATTTTCATTTTAGAACATGAGATAATGTAAATACTAAATGGCATACACAAGGAAAGAACAGAAATAATCTAATGAAAAATGTGTCAAATTCCTTGTATATGTAGAATTTGTAGGAGAAGACGGAGAAATATAACAGACAGAAAGACAGTAATAATCATGTCTACTAAAATTTTGGAATACATCATGCTAGAGACACTTCTATTTGTATGCTAGGTAACTAAACTACTGGACTGTGCTAACTACTGGGTAGTTAAAGTTTTAAACTACCAGACTAGCATTACTGTTGATCATCATACATTCAATCTGACTATTAATTTTTAAACACTAACATTTATATCTCCTAAAAATAATAATTTTGGAACATCCCACCACACCACCACCCCCTTAACACAAAAATAATATTTTGAGACTTTTACTCCCAAACACAAAAGTTCAAAATCTTTACGACTCAACACTTTTACAAGAAAGAAATACATCTCAACAACTATAAGTTGACTATAAAATTTGATGATGTGAAGACAGCATATGGTACACACCTATCCACCAAGTCATCTGGGTAACAAGCCCCAACTCCCACCAGTTCTCTACGAAAGTAACATGGATACATTTCATGTCTTCAGAGAAACAAAAACTATTCGTTGCTACTCTTCTCCTCCATTTCTGAAACTCACAATTGGTGCTCCATCAAATTGTCATCACCCTTATGTATCCTCACATTGAAGAACATGTTGAATTCCCCTACACAATCATCTATAATGAGCATCCCTTCTTCAGTTCCCTCTGTCTAGAGCCTCGTCTGACAAGCTAATCAAAATAGAAAGCTAAGTAATATGGATACATTTCCTGTCTTCAGAAAAAAAAACTATTCATTGCTACTCTTCTCCTCCATATCTGGAACCCACAATTGGTGCTTCATCAAATTGTCATCACCTTTATGTATCCTCACATTGAAGGTAGTAAAATGTTGAATTCCCCTACACAATCATCTGTAATGAGCATCCCTTCTTCAGTTCCCTTTGTCTAGAGCCTCACCTGAGAATCTAATCAAACTAGGTAGTCTTTATTGGTTTCATCATCACCTTTACTGGTTTCAGTGTCACCTGTACCACCTTCTTTGTCATCAGTCTACTTTCACCTTTTTTCTAGTTTGTTACACTTCCCTCAATAAATGCTAATCTGGGGATTAGTCATTGCATCCTTCATAATAATTTAAGCCATACGCCAAACTTAGAAAAGTATCTTTTGATCCTACAAAGACATTCCCCATCAGACTGTCAGTTGTCACATGCAAATGCATTACTGGAAATTCTCCATCAGACTATACAAGTCAGCTATTTGAGAACACTGATGGAGTTTCTCCTGTGTCAGACTCTGCAAGGTCAGTGATCATTGGTTGGACATTGATGAAATTATCTTATCTAATCTGTCTGAGGAATTGGTTATCCAACCCTCAGTTAAAAACTCTCAGAACTCTTCCTATTATTGCAGCTTGGGGTATTTGGTTAGCCCACAATCACAGCCTATTCCAGGACAAATTCATTTTACCTTTGCAGTGCACAATCCACGGCAAGTCCATTTTGGATGGTTTCAAGCCTTACTCTAAGTTTAAACTTCCAAGAGTTATAGTGCAAGAAGCCATAGACAAAAGCAGGGCTTGGGCCTATTTTGATGGTGCTTGTCAAGGTGATCCTCCTATTTGTCAAGCAGGAGGGGTTATCACTTATCTTTTTAAGTGACTCGCATAGTTTCAAGTTTTCAGCTGGATTCGGCTTGGGGCACAAATAACTTCGCAGAGTTAATTACCTTAAAACTCCTTTATCTTGCAGTAGAAAAAGGTGCCTCCTCTCTGCAGGTTTTTGGTGATTTTTTTATCCTTGATCAAATGGCTGAGGGAAAAAAGTAATGTGAACACCTCGGTTCCGCAACCTATCTTTGAGGAGGTGCAAAATTACAAATCTGTTTTTTATCCTATTTCTTATACTCGTGTACAGGGAGCAGAATGAGGCAGCCGATTTTTTATCTAAGGATGGACTTCAGTTGGATCCAGGTATCTGGAGGATTCAAGCCTCTTTCTCCCTTTCGCTGATCAGCTCCTAGACAGTTTCTTCAGTAATTGGTCATTAAACATAGCTTTTATATGATGCTTTTTCTCATGCTATTCAATTTTAAGATATTTTGTGGTGGCAATGCATGAGGCATATATCATATATGTGATATTTTCAGGACTATTTATGTAGGCAACAGCCGTGCTGATGATGTTACTGAATTTTATTTTTATGATGTAAGAGCTTAAGCCCAGACTAGATTGGACACTAATTTTTGGCTCAGGTTAATTTTGTCTTTTTGACAAAAAGGTTCTCTGGGGGAGGATACTTGAATGCAGTCCGTATTTGCAGAACATAATTTTCATTTTCATGAATGAAATTTATGAATTTTTCTCCGAGGAATAAAAAAGTTTACTTCACTCTGGGCATCACACGCTAAAGTTTGTGTTTCAAATCTCTCAATGATGTCTCCTAATCTTCAGTGAGCTTCAACATCTCATTCCCTATCTTGGAGTCTTTTACTATTTCAAGCATTTGACTAGCATCTTTGTATGTCATGTTGATCCAGAAGGGAAAGCACTAGCAGAATTTGCACTACCACAACACAAACTCCAACGAGATCAACTTAACATACAGTGTGTAAAATACGGTGCGGCTGATAATCTTAGCTAAGTTGGACAGAAAGCATACATTCGGAACATGGACACTAACGGGAATGAATTGGGCAGCAAATCAACTCCAAATTCTGATTTATTGAGTAAGATGCACAGGAAGAATATAATCGAGTTGGATAATCCAGTCCATTCCCCCCGGAAAGAAGAAAATCCCAAATAAGAAAGTGCTTCTCGTCTTCACTTTTTCATTTTTTGCTTGCTTCTAGTTCTACTGGCTACTGAAGCTTTTGTTCAGTCAACTTCAAGTGGTGGATCAATAGGATCAGTTCCAAAAACGGCCCTCCAGCATGTATCCCACGGACCAACTGAAGAACCAATAAGGGATGAGCCAGACTGCCTGTCCGGATGGTGATGTATGGATGCTTCTCTAATATCTCTTTTGTCTTACGCACTATCTTTGGGTTTCTCAAAGAATCAATCATGAAGCCAAAGAATCAACCAATCGACCCCTTTACAATTTCATGTCAGGGGTATAAATAATGTAACTAAAGTCTAAGGTAAGACAATGCAAATCTCATATGTTAATATTCTATATTTTACAAGAATTTACACAAGTTTAGAGAAGAAGAAGAGATACATTTGGAAGACAATCTGTCATGATTGTTGTTATTCTGCACTTCAACTGCTGAGTTGTCCAACCCAGTGTTTTAAAAACCGTTGAACCGTGTTGAATTTACATGCAGCAGCGAGAGCCATTCTCCTGGAGGATGACTAAGACCCTAGACGAGATCTAGGGCACCCAGTGCACTCCTGGGATATGTGATCTGAGACATATATTGATAAAGACCCTAGGTTAGTAACCAGGGCCCCTGGTTTGTAACCAGGGTACCCATGCC